>DWGJ01004312.1:0-11843 GCA_018246895.1 Aspitha aspitha aspitha | reverse complement strand
TCAATTCGAACCAGTAGTTCCTGAGATTAGCGCGTTCAACCAAACAAACTCTTCAGCTTTATAATATTAAGTATAGATAAGGACATAAAGTCTTAAATTGTACGGTTTATGGTATAACAATGAATGGTAGATTTCGGTATACGAATTTGTAAATGAATCGACAACACTTTTACTTTTGAATGTTTTTTCTTTTTGTAATAAAGCAATACGGAATGAATTAAATTAAACGGGTTGTTTTTTTTCTTTTTTTCTTATTATTCTTATGAAAATTGGGGAAACGAATGGAAAAGCCAGAAATACTCGTTAGAAAGTTTGAATAATTGTATCGGTTCCCAACTCGATGCCTAGGTAGGTACTGTGGTTTGGGTGTAACCTTATTTTCTTACGTTTGTCTGCAAACTATAAATATATATAGGCATTTTTATAGAATACAGGTAATTCTGTTCTGTTATAAATATCATTCCCGATGTGCGCTTATTTATTGCAATGATGTATTTTTTCGACTCTGACATTTTTATGGCCTGTATTGAAACGGTTTATATTTTTTTGGATTCGTAAAATTCATTGCTTTATAGTAAACGATGACAGGTTAATTATACGGCGAAAAGGCACGATATATGGTTACTCCGTTTTTTTTAATTCCTTCTAAAATATGCGAAACATTGTCCTTTGATATCTGTTTGTGTACAATTTCATTTCCATGACAAACGAAATCCATTCGGTTCCATCATCCTATTGACCGTATTAAAATATATGTACTCCGATACACTGGTGAAACCCATTGTAAATTTCACAATGATCCTTATTACATACGTTTCAGTGCTTCTTAAACGCGTTACGTTAACAAATATCAATTCAATAACATATTGGTAACATTTGCTGTATATAGGTGGGTGATGGATATGTTACATGTGTATCAATAAGCCGAGAACAGTTTCATTAGAGACGGCCCGCTATGAAATAGCGCCACACTTTTTCAGGTCACTAGGCCCGCAGGAAATGAACCCGGCCACCGACTACAATAACCATTCAACACGAGTGTAACACGACCGTTAGTCACTGAAGTTAGTACAGTATTAATTGTTTTTGCGCTGCTATCCCGCTTCGGTGTGTTGTATTAAACATTTATTGCACATAGACAATGTGGTACATCTATTTTATTTTATTTCTTACGAGGAACGGATTTTTTTTTATGAGTGAATAGAGCAAACGAACAGGCGGCAGTCGCCGATGGACATATCCAACCTGCCTCTAATAGGACTATAGGCATGGTTAATTAAAATACTACTAATATTATTCGTATTACGTGAAGTCGCGTACCTCCGTGTCAAATATCGAAGTTTTGAAGCAATATCCGGGCGCAGCAAACAGAAGTAATTGCTTTACGCCTTATCCACAGATAGATTTCACGAGCGTAGGCGTGAAACTTATAACCGAGTTGGCGCCAAGTTTGATTCGAACGCGATTTAAGCTTTCGCTTCACGTCCCGAAAGGGTCCGATGTATGGGGGATGTCATGCATTTTTGTTCAACGCCTATTCGCTCCGCGGAAATAGGCTCAAATTAAGGGTGGTGTTATAGTTTTTCCGTCTCCTTTGTTTGTGATTCCGTACGACGAGAAGTATTTGCTTTTATATCGTGATAGAATGCGCCCAAAATACATAGTAGGCGAGTAAACCTAACCTTGTTTTTTTTTGATACTGCGGCAACTGAATGCGTAATGCATGTAAATCAAATGCCGTTTCGAAATGACTCATTAGAAAATTATTTTTATGTACTTAAATAGATTTTTCTTTAATTTAAATAATGAATTATGAAATTTAAAACGAACGCAAGTTTTCCGAAGTTGACCGCTTCGATCCGTTTCATTTCTGACGAAATATATTGCCTATGGGAAATATTAAAAACAACGCTTTTAGTAAATAATTTTGTAGGTACGTACTACGTTACTTTTAACGTTGCGGTCGGTTTTTAACATTCATAATTTTAATGTTTTTCGAAAATGCCTCAGCCCGAACGCCGATGCCAAATTGTTATTGCCAGTGTTTATGCAAAATATGCATTATAATACGCATACTTAAGTTATAAAACGCACGTAACAAGTCCGAAGTGCGTGCCATGATTTGAACCCAGACCCCACGTAGGAGAAGACGACTGAATTTCAAACCACTATCACTGCTCTTCATGATAACACTATTGAATATAATAATGATTCTTTAACTTTCGCTAATAATTCGTCAACTCTAGTTAGTAGATCGTTATCTACACTTCAATCGGATAAAATAAACCTTTGTATGACCCGAATAATAGAAGGATTTTAACAATCATTCTTCCTGGCATGTTGCAAAAAATGCTGAGACCTACGTTTTTCTTATATTGAAATCCAAATATAGATTTATATAAAAAGTTTGTAATTAATACGAAAACTATCCAAAAAATATTGTTTTCGGGTATGTAACATACTTCAACAATCGTGTAGCAAGAAGGTAAGTACATTATTCAAAAGAGACGTATTTCTTGTAAAAATTTTTCTTCGTTACAGTTTTGTTTTTGTGTGCTTAAATAAATCACCGCGCGTCAGTACATTTTGAATTCCAGCTTAATTCGGCTCATTCGACTGGAGCATACCTAAAACGGCGACATTGAATTTATCGGTGTCAGCGTTGCTCGCAACGGAATCGACCAATCGAGTGGCCTGTAAATACGGACTGCGGATTCGCTTTCGTCCGCGCTGACGAATGATTTCCCGCCAATGGGATACCAATAAAACAACCTAGTCCATCAATGTTATGAACTAAGCTAAAACGATGCGACATTGTTAAAGGGTTATTTTTAAATTTCTGATTTTAAAAAAACGCCTCTTAGTCTAGTGTTTAGTAGTGTGATGTGTGTGATTAGGTAGTGTGATGAGAACTCGTTCTGTGCAGTAGGTATGTTTATTAGCTGTTCGGTTCACGGTGGAATTGCATGATTCGGAATGTGAAAACATTTCCAACTATTAATGTTATTACTATTATCATTCAAAAATGTACAACTCACATTTCCTTATTTTACTCGTACGTAATATATTATCTTAAAATTAGTGTTATTAACATTGAGTTGACTTCGGTGAAATAACCAATGAAATTCGTGCCAATGAAAACAGAGTGAAAACACTCTGACTACATCGAATTGATTAAAATTTGTATCACTGCGCGCGGAACCAAAATTGTCAACTCAAACAATTACAGCCATTGCCTCTTCTCCACGCGTCCTCCACTACCCGGCGGCTTTCAGAGCATTCGGAACTTTCGAGAAGTTTGGCCTTAATTGAACACGCTTTCCTGATTTTCCACTAAGTCTCCGTAGGCGACTGCCGAGGAAACTTCGGATGGGCTCTTCAAAGCTAGACTAATGTGCCATAAATAAAGCTGGAACGAGGCGAACCTTGAGTCTTTCGCTTGCTTTTTTCCCCTACTAATAACCTAAATCACCTTTTGATTATTGTCTTATCTGCGAGTACATGCAAACGGCGAAAATTTTTGTGGTTTTGTTTTTCATTAGTTGACGGATAATCTCTTCAGAGAACTAGAGTATGGAAGTTTTAAAATCACACATGTTATTATAATATTTCGTTTAACACGTAACATGCGTGTTACTTTACTAACTTACTAAAATACGTACTATGTTCTATAAGAAAGCCTACTAATCTGCTATACCAAACACTGGTGCCTAATCTCAATTATCCTATTTATCGTTACATTAGCAGATGCTCCCATTTAATTTGCGGTGTATAAACAGAGGACACTTACCTCCTCCCGCCTGACAAACACGTTGGAATATATTTGTCATTGTGTGGATTATTTCATCACACAAAAAGCCTTTCTGTGTTAGGGCGATGGAAATGCTGACCCTGTTACTGCGGGCACGAGCAATGTTAGTTTAATAAATACGCAATCGACTCACAGATGGCCGCGTGTTTCATGTAGTTATCTTAATTTTTTTTAAGTACTCATTTCTTTTCTAACGCAATCTTTTGTCCGTAACATCTCATGAAACGGAGCTCTATGTTCAATTAATTATCTTTTCAGTTAACCGTTATATAAATATTATTTTGTCCACCATTTTAAGTTTTGTTTCTTTGACTGAAAGTTCATTAAGATAGCAATTAACTTCTTTAAATGACATTTCTACTTTTCGTATTATACATATTTGAACGATTTCGTCTGGTTTTTTTTTGTTTATTTGTTTTTACTTGACATTGTTCGTCGCGACCATTGACCCGCTGGTCATTTTATGTTACGACAAATGTAAATAATTTTTCGTTTTCACTGCAACTGTTTATGAAAAAGCGGCAATTGTTTTTCTGAAATAAACGATTGGTAATAGTTATCGATACGACTCTTCTATCAAAATAACAAGATTTTGGACATTTAGAAGCCATAGACGACGATGCAGAGCAAGCGCGAATATTCAAAATTTAATCCATCACATCTCTCCAACAGGGTCTCTAAACCTCAGACTAAGAGGCCGGTGAATATGAGTGTTTGCTTCACTACATTACCGAAAACAACACTTATATCGAGCGCGTAATCTTTTTGTAAGAAACTGAGAAGATACTAAAGAAATACACAATATAAAACCCACTAGTGACTTGAAACGGGAATAGTTACCAGTCGTTTCACGTGCTTCGGAATTTGCGGAGACGCACAATTCACCTGGAAAAAAGTTTTCTCAATTCGTGCGACTCGATTAAGGGGATTGCTCTCGATAATCGCGATCCATATCGGTACATTGCGTACGATCGAACTACGTGTACGGTCGCAAACAAATAGCAACTATTTCAATGAGTCTACCACCTAGGGTTGGTAACTGATTGAAAACCTAAGCGAATTTGATGCTTGGCGCCAGGAACGAAGAAGCTACTTGGACGTAATAGAAGACTTATCAGAGGTACAATCCCAAACAGAACCTGTGCTATGGGAACCCATACAGCTGATAAATAAAATAGCCAACTAGCTGCTCACCCAGGCTTCGCACGGGTATAAAACAGTATTTCTCCACAATTTAATGGATTTTATTTTACATATAAACCTTCTTCTTCAATCATTCTATCTATTAAAAATAACCACATCAAAATCCGTTGCGTAGTTTTAAAGATTTATGCACACAGGGACATATAAAAATCCCGATATCACGATATTCGTTTGCGAAAATCTCCGAAATCACTGAACCGATTTCAATAAAATTTTCTACATATCTATTATTTGATCCAACTTAACAGACAGCATATGATAGGATTTTTATAAAATAAATAAATAATAAATGTCAATTGTCAATAAATTTTTACATAAAATCATTTTCTGAACGCACGATATTTATCATAAATATGATTAGATGTAACCACGGCATTGCGTGATCAAGTCCACTAGTTTAATATTAAAAATTTTCGTATTCTTGACAACCCTAACAAATGGCGGTTCCTACGCCGCCACTGAATCGTGTTCAGATGTTATCCATTACGTCGCCGAGTAGTTTATGAAGGTTTTACCGTGTTGTATCGCGTTTCACTTGAATGAGCGAAGTGAGCGTATATTCATAAGCTCCGAATGTGAGATAACTTTGTTTTATATGATGTTGTTATTTATGAACACTTAGTGTTAATTATATTTGTAACCACTCAGCGTCCATTATTGTTAGTTGTATGTATCGGTGTAGGGTTGTGTTTTTGTAGTTACATATAAAAATAATAAAAGTATTTAATAGATATTTGGCGATGTTTAATCACCTTCTGACAGATAACTGGTCGATCAGAGAACACTGTCAGGTTTTCGCACTTTATTTCGCTTGTTTGGTTTTCAATTATATTTCAACATACATACGTAAACACGAATACGACATGTTAAGTAGAAAGTTCATTAACATCAATGCTAATAGCCTCTTAAACGTTGCGTTTGACATAAAAAATGAGTGATATATGATTCATATTCTCAAGCAGTAGTATGACTATAGATACAAAAATGTATGTTTCTTAGAAATATAGCAGTGAACAATAAGAGAATTGTCTAATATATTAAGTGTGTAAGGATGTTGATTCTGAATTTAGCGCAAGCTTCGCCTTAAAAATCCACTCGGAATGAACACTCAATGACAAAGGATCGAGGATATCAAAAAGTAATTTACATAAAACGTTCGTGTCCTACAGCTGCTGAAAGTTACAATTATGTAAGTAAACAATTACCAGCTCTCGTATGTACGTATGTGTGAGCAGTGCTCATGTGTGTGTGAGTTGTGCTAGTTTGTAACGTGTACTCATTAGTCGTTTGCGTGTGTGAACGTTGAAACGACCAATGCGAAACAGCCAGTTGAACTTCATAAACATGTATAAATATTAACGGTTTGTAAGTTTTGAAAGCAACACTCCCTTATAATGCGAATGTTCACTAAGCGGGAACACTCAAGTAAATGAGTAAAACCTCATATAAAACTCGTGCCGCTTGACGCGAAGTTTGTTTCGCGAATGGAAAAATTTTGCTTCGTGATTTTTTTTTCGTTCTTTTATTTACGTTTGCCTTTCCAGATACATATTTATTGTTGAATGCATCACGTTCAATTGGTTAGTTTTCTCGTTATTATCATTATAAATAGCTGATCATTAATGATTTATGATCATAATTTTTTCAGTGCACAGACGATCGTTACGCATAAATAAATTAAATAGAAGACGGCTGTTACAAGCATGATGGTGATCTGGGCAGAGAATCATTCATCAATATGTATGTATCGCGAAGCCCCAAAAAGCTATGCTATACGATATTAAACAGCAGTTTGAAACTGTTTTATGCCAACTTTCATGTGACATTCAAACGCCCTTGGTTTCAAACCGCCCTTTAATAGCGTGTATACGCCATTTAAAAGTAGAAATCTCTCCGGAGATCGCGCCACGTGTCACTTCGCTTAAGTTGTAATCCATAGATACCTATCTATACATGTAATATTCTCGATCGATCATTGGCGGTGTTCTCGCTTGAGCTGCCTCCGTTCCACTATGCTCCGGCTTGTTTACGTAACCGTTAAATTGACGCTCGAAATAGCAAAATTACCACCTCGATATTTTTTCGATTTGTTTTTGTAATGCATGTTTGGAAGTCTTTATAGGCTCCTATTATTATTATAATTTAAGGGTACAATTGAGGCAAACTTGTTACGTGAAGCATGGTTTATAAACACTCACAAGACAATAATAATTTATTTTCATAAGACGAGTTCCATAAACGATTTCAGAAATTTTAAGTGTTAGTAAAAAATACGGCTTAGACAAAATTGTTCTCCTTGTTCAAATGTATTCCAAACCGATTTGAATAATGAGACGTTAAAAGTTAATTATTTCTTATTAGTGAGTCTGCAAAGACTTTCAGAAAATTGTGTTACACTTGTCGACATTTCGACTCATGTGATCTTTGCTGACTCGAAAATGTGTTGGAAATGTTTTTAGAATAGTTTCGGTGCTTGTTCACGACTATCGAAGCCCAAGCGTCTAGTGCCATATTTGAGGCTTTCAAAAACTTTCTATAGAACGATTCGCAATGTTACTTCTCCTAACAGTTTAGCTGGAGTCGTAAATTGTTCGCGCGGAGGTATCAAGTATTTGTGTGATGTTACGAAATAGTTTACCTCCATGCGAATTACTTTGAAATTCTATTATTGATCACTTTGTTCAGCTTTAACGATATCGGTAATGCTATAGGTTTTGTTATATTTAACTTTTTATTTCATTTCAACTTAATCACCGCCTCGTAAATCTGCTGTAGCTATTGATGCAGTACCTATTTCGAAGTTAGATTCTGTTCCATCAAATATTTTTCTAAAATGCTCATCAATATCTAATATACTATGTATATGATACTGTAAATGTTTCTAGACATGTTTTGTCTACTTGTCTGTTTGTTCGTATGACATTTCGTATCTCAAGATATGTAGAACTGGAGTAATGTACCTACATACATATATGTCATTTTATGTATTTTTAACATGAGTGATTTAATATAAAGATTTTATGATGCCGGTAGAAGATCGGTTTGTGCATCAGTTATTTTTATATCACTAAGAAGTGCATTCGAGCGTAAGTTGAAGATAGTTCACGTGAACAAATAAACTGAGAATTTTATTTTGTGGTAACTTTATAAAAATAGTTCAATCTCTTCTATCTTGAAATTTAAAATTTGGAGTTTTCTCATCGCCAGTTTTAACATATCTGGATCGGTCTCAGACCCAAAATTGTTGATTCACCGAAAATAACCCAAACCGTCTTATTATGGTTTTCGCCCCACGAAATTAAAGGTCGATGATCTTTCGTTTAAGGCCTTTCTCCTTAGATAGTTATACTGCGGTTTTTATATAAATTGCGTATAATTATATATGCAACATTTTACAATTCGAATGGTGTAGCCATACGCACGAAGAGATAAAAATTATGGATTCAAGGTCGCATAACTTCATCATTCTTATTAATGCTTGTCGCTTTATATTCGAGGGTGTTCTCATTATTATGAATGCGGTTCCGAAAAATTAAAAACAAGAGCAATAAAAAAATTAATAAGCAGTCGGTCCAGATTATTGTCGTTATAAAACAGTCGTTAAATCACGTTGACGATCCTGAAGATCAAAACGCAGTGTACTACCGATTGGCGGAAAGCTTGTTCTTTAATATTTGAAGTGAATGTACCTATGAATTGTACCTAATCGAATTATCTTCAACAGTTTTTTTCAACGATTATCTTTTCATTTCTTTAATTAATAGCGATCAACATTTTTCGATTGCTGCAAAAGCGCTTATTGCCAAACTTGGTTCCATCGGCTCGTTAATATTCTGTCGACGTAACCCGGCGCTGCGATTTCATCTCAAACGAAATATTTGTCTCTTGAAAGGAAATTAACGATTTTGAAATATTACCAGTGGAAATATTATTTCTCGCCAGATTGTAATGAATAATCTCGGACGAGAGGGAAGTAGGTATTAAAACTGACAATTAAATCGTGAAGATATTAATTGATCTGTAATACTTTATACTGTATACATTTACGTGTGGAGTTTGCAAGCAATACAAAGGCGTAAGAATTTGTGTACCTACTTTCTATGTAGTTTCTATACTATCACTGCATAAACGAAACACAAACTCGACTAATAAAACCCTGAACGTAATTCAAAAATCCGTAAATTTTTCATCTGTTTTTTTTATTCTATAGGTTCTAGGTTGAAAAACCCATGACGTTCTATGTCTTCTTGAAACATTCAAATCCGAAACACGTAAATATTAAAATTAAATATCTGTAGATCAGTATATGTTTACGGCACTACTTCTGCTTCTAGTTTCCTATGTTCTCAGGAGACTACAGTCTTCGATATATAAATATAGTTATACCTCGTGTATAATTCTAAAGTTTACGGCTCCGTCTGTTATATGGAAAGGTTTCTTGCTCGGCAAAGGGTTATTACACCCGTTTTGTTAACTGAAGTTACAAACTCTTACTTTCGTAGGATCTAACCCCAATCAATTTAATCAACGGACGATTTCCCTTTGCGCTACATTGATATCCCGTAAAGGCTGTAGTTAAATACTTTGAGTAAATAGTCAACGTGCTCCCGGTAGACTTAAGGTTTCTTGAAATAATTATTGAATAGATTGATTATTTTTACAGATGTTATAAACTTCAGTGTACTTTAAATCCTTAATATTAAAATATACACACTTTAAAGGGTGATTGAACAGAAATTAATAAAATAATATTAAAATTTAACGTGAATAAGTGTGTATCTAGATTAATCCAGCATTCGGTTGTTCGCTCAAGCGATGCGGCTTTATTGCAGCGACAGCCGCTGTCTTCCAATTGTAATTCGTACATGACCGTACGTGGCGCTCTGACATTCCCCGGGACATGTCCAATTGATCCGCACTGTTACGATGACAGTTAAATGAATGATATACACACCTCATACATATACATACATATCGAAACGCCGGGTCCCTAACAGGGTAAGCAGAAAGCAGCGAGTGCCAAATATCTCAGTCCTTACAAACCTGCTGTGCTTCATCTACATTCATCACTCTCTTCATGCATATATACATTGTTTATATACAATTGTGTACACGAAAATATTTCATGTAGTTACTCCTACACATCGGCAACAGCTCAACCTCACCGTGACCGTAACACCTCACCGCAAATGCGTACCAATAATATTTTGAGTTTTTTATGTCTACAATACAATATGTATATTAATTCCTGTTAAAGACGGCTGTAGAAAGACCTCTGTATATGTATATTAATTCCTGTTAAAGACGGCTGTAAAGAGACCTCTCTTGACACGTGCTGTTAAAGGTTGTTCTCAGTCACCAACTATACGGTGACTTTAGGGTGGAAATAAATGACATTTCAACTTGTATTCGTGCAATGCTTTCCTTAATGCTACTTGTCTGAAATTAATGCGCATCTTCAGAGCGAGCAGGTCCCTCCCTATTTTGTTCGTTCCGTGAAACAGTCACTATATCATTCGCGCTGTCTTCCTTGACGCCGTATGACAGCGGGGCTGTCGTAGCGAAATTCACTCGAGTTCCTTCAACAAAAACAAAAGTGAATATTTCAAATACCAATCCGTCCTTTTGGCCGAAACTGTCGCGAGGTCTCGCCGGGATTGAATTATATCTGTTGGAAATTGTAAATTGCTTCATTTACTTTTTGTCCTGTTCCCGTCTTGCATATTTGATAGCAGCTTAGTCAAGTGGATTTATTCAATTTTCGAACGTCCGGAGAGATATTATAATTTGCGATCTTCGAGAACACAGTTAAAAAACTCACCCTTTTGTTTCTAAATAAGTTGCTCGATGATACAAATTATCCTGTATTTCAGTACAGGCCGGCTTGATTCACTTCCTTCGAATCTTCCGGGAGTACCTACGGAAATCTAATTCTCAAATATCATAGATGACTTAGATTAGTCGAACTTGTTTCTTTCGGTCCAGGAACATCGGACCTATTTTCCCTGATCTCATTATTTATTACTGCGTCTCGGTGTAACTATTGTTCTAAAGTTGTTACTTTAGTGTTGGCCACGATCCAAAACAAGCATTATCTAATCCATTTTAAGGCAGGTCACATTTGTAAACCCCTTGCCCGTTTTGGATTTGTCCGATTAGCAATTTTGTTCTTATCTATTAGCTTCATGAATTGTAGGTCGTTGTGTATTTTTGTCCTTTCCAGAAACTTTAATTTACTCGTTTTGTGACTCACAGATTGTGCCTGTCACACCTTCAACTCTAAATATCTATAGCTTTTTCTTATGGCCGTGTTCGTAATACAATAAAATGTATTACTCGTTTAGGGTCGCAAACGAATTGTCATCCGCAAAACAATATTTTATTGCAAAACTCAAAGCGAACGCAATTTGTTCGACGTTTAAATAATGGCTTGTAAAGCGTATCAACGGAACACTTGAAATGTAATTTCGGCCAAGTCCGTAGGACAGGAGCGGGCAATATCGCGAGATTAATAGCAGTTGTATGGACGTTGACATTGGGCGGGCTTTTAGAGCGTTTGCAATAACCGCTCTCGACGTTGTGTTTGCTTTTTCAGAAAATATCATGAAATCTGAAATCTTCTGAATGACTGAGACGCCATCTGTGCGAGTTTATACTGTGATAATTATCGTATTTCGACTACCTAATTCTTATATGCTTACTATCTACTTATTTGCTTCATTTATCATTTGACTTCATTTGACTGGCCTCGTGGTCGAGTGATTAGAGACCCTGACTGCAAAACCGAAGGTCGGGGGTTCGATTCCCACCCGGGACAAACATTTGTGTG
>DWGJ01004311.1:0-11843 GCA_018246895.1 Aspitha aspitha aspitha | reverse complement strand
AGCTGCGCTATACGGCAAATTTATGCATTAATTTAAGATATTTCTCTGTAAGTGAATTTTATATTCTTTTGAGAAAAAAAATCTTTAACCGTAACAGAAATACTGATGTAGTTTACTATTCAGGTGAACTCCCAATGTACAGATCAATCGTTCCAATAGAAATGGCCACATTCAATGAACTTTTGTTTGTGGTAACCATAAACGGAGAGTTATGTAGTTAGTAGTTTTTGTATTGTGGCTTTTGAACGTAAAAGACATCGTTAAAACTAAAGTTACATCACGCTATTCACAAAATTGTACATTACATCGATATTTCATTTTGAAATTTGTCTTACAATTAGCATTTTGTTAATAAATAGGTAATAGCAAATCGACGCACAGGTTTCTTAATGGTACTAGTATTTTGTTAATGTTAATTGCAAAAAACAAAAACATTATATTAAAAGTAAGTTCAATTTTATTTTTGTCACTGTTCAAATTTAGTTCAAAAAGTAACAAAAATAGAAGAATATCTGTGATGAGGCTGAATAGTAAAAGTAAAAGTGAACAACAAAATACTCGTAGCGATAACTCAAACTTAGGAAAGGGTGAAAGATTGTTTAAAGATTTCAATTACATATGTAGCAGACAATACGAAGCGCGAAAATTTGTAGCTATTAAAGATAGGAAAAGGACGAGTGTTATAATTTATTAATCTGCAAGGAACAATTGCTACATCGATTCACAGGATTCTCCGAGAGGGTAGCCTTCGACTGAATTTATTGCCCTGCGAATGCGATTTTCGCAAATTTGGCAAAAACAATTTGGCCTAGTGCCAAAATTGAACTCTTTACGGCCTACATCGATCGACGATGGAATAAATCTTCCAAGTGACGTAGAACAAGCTATCCCACTGTTGATCGGAAAGCCTGATAAGATTTGAATTTACGTAAAATGACCCAGAATATGTTATTTTCAACCGCATCTTGCAAGTTTTTTAAATAGCGAGTACATGTTAAATACGTAAGGTATGTTTTTGTTAAGTAAATAACGTGACGTGTTAGCCAGCGTGCACTTACTCAACATAAAAAAGCTGTTCAGTTACTTTTGCATCCATTTGAACACGCGTACGAAGTCAGCTAATTTATTACCTTCCTTTGCTACGCCGTAGTCGGATAAAGACGTAGAAACTCTCCAAATTGCCGTATACCATAGCTGATATTTCTATAGAAATTTATTTCGATACAAAAATTATGATTAATAATGTCCACAACCGACTTGAATAGGTCACGCTGACGAACGAAAATAATGCGCCGGTATAATTGAAATAAATGTATTACTCGCCAAAAATGATTTACTCTCTTTGATTAGAAGAATAATATGGCTCAGCAGTTATTTCTCAAAAGATTTCTTTCATATACCTTCATAATACCCTACCTGCTAGTTACAATTTATACTAATGGATCTAGTATACATATGTATATGTACAGTTAAATACACTAAGCATAACATTTTGGAAACATTACTTTGAAATGTCTGAAATATTTCATAAATAGGAAATATTATAAAAATATCTCATTACTATATATATATAAATGTAAATAACTCGTGTCTGTAGCCAACCGACGTAATATGTAGATATACGAGTGGTATTTTGAATTGTCCGTTACATATAAATGATTTTTCATGAATAGATAGACAATTTTACCACCATTTTACTAGCTCATTAATATTTTCTTACTTATTTATTTTCTTTTTTACAATGGACGGATTTCATGCCTTTTAACATTATCTGCCCGTAGAGCCCTACATTCACCTGAGCCAAACTAGACTACTATCGTTAAATCCATTGTGCTTCTGCAATACGTACATAAATGTTACTGGATCATCGCAGTGATCGTTTTGAAGCCGACCTGAAAACGTCTATTGATAACAAACCGGAAATGAATAAATCAGTTGGGTGGGATCATTACTGATGTGACGGTTTGCGAGCCACATAGCCTTTACTGCGGTATTTTATTATCATCATATTGTTCCCACGAGTAGTAGAAATTCAAATGCGTTACGACCAAAATAATGTCATGAGCGGATAAAGTACTTTTAAAATTAATACTAAGCCATATAGCTTCTACGGGCCAACCGCAGCCGATATTTTGTAACATTACAAACGATTTGCACTCTTCCACCAAAAGGTTTACGTTCCCCGGTGCACGATAAGTCAAATGCAGAATGAGCGGCTGTGACCTGTTCGTTAAAGCGAACAATAACTATACTTATAGCATGAGGTTGATAATTATAGCTAAATGAAACCTTGAGGGCAACGACTTTCGCCTCTAAGTTATTGTTTTCAAATTGCGATCTAATAGCCCATTAAAATCCCTTCAAACCCTCAACTTTGAAATCTATTAGAGCTCAATAATTCGGAGGGTACATTACCCACCCTTATACAAACTGCATACTCATTCTATTTCATTGATTGAGTATTGTATCATGGACTTACTGTTTAGACTGTTTTCTTTTAACTGTTACTACAATAAATCTATTACAATATCTTCTATATTTCTACTATCAATCAATCTATTTCTGTGAAATTGTGTGCCAATAACTACATATAACCAAAATATTATACTAAAACTTCGTTTGAAACTTCCAATGAATTACTTAATTTCCTTCACATTTATACGCAATAAAATGTTCATTCATAAAAAGCATTTAATTTTATAATAATGCTGAAATTAATTTAAACTTTACTGTGATATTCGATCAAAAATGCTACGATTTTCTTTGACACTTTTACATGCTTTACGCGTTTCCAATACTAAAACGGGAATAAAATCTAAAGTCAATTCGAACTTTCTGGAAGTTTGCAAGGAAAATTAGAGAGGAATTTGGTAAAGGCGTCAAGTAGAGGTCGAAATCGTGAAGTTATTTGCTAGGTAAAAACTTCTGCGAGTACTTGTTATTTCATTAATTATTTATTCCTCAAATCCAAGCTTATCTCAACATAATTGGATGTTGAGGCAAATTTAGATATTTGACTCACAGATTTCTAAATTTAATTTAGAGGTGCTTTGATCATCACTTATTTACAATTTTGCTACAAATATACAATTATAATAATCATTAAGTATTCGGAATAGTAACGTATGTATTTGACACTGATTGCTAGGTAGATCTATTTACTGTTGATAGGATATACTTGTAAGTGTTAACAGGTAGGAACAAAGCATGAGCAAGTGGTAGTTTTTGATATTCCTAATTTACTTTATGTACAAAAATAATGTGTTTTGCAATATTCGTTAAAACGTTTAAAATATATGATTAAAGGAATTAATTTATATAAATTACTTTTTTCATAATGTTCATAAGTAAATAAACGATAATTTTTTGTCAAAAAGTTTTTTATACTGAGTGACATTTGAGATATTGACATAATATTTCAGATGTGATAGGGCTATAACAGGACAGGCAGATCAAAGAAAAGGTGGTTGGACTACGTGAAAGGTTATTTAAGTAAGAGGGGAGTCAATGTTGAGATTACGAAAAATAGCTAAGGAATATGTATAAGAAGAAACTATTTGCGCCGAGCCCAAATTAATTGGAAGGAGAGTAAGAAAATCATGAATGCGTATAATTAGTACATAGAAGTTTATTAGTAGTACAACATGGAATATGTTCGGATTTGCAATTAACTAGCTCCCATATCCGCAGCCTTTTGTCATTTGAAGGGCTCGCTATATCTACGACTGATCTAGGCATCTTTGTTTTATAGCTACAGTTTTCTGCTTTATGTTCTACGGTAAACATAGATCAAAGCAGTAACTATGAACATATCACTTGTTTATTCTCCAAACCGAATCGAGAGCGGTAAAATTATTTGTAGTAATAATAATAATAACATTTATTGCCTATAAGAAATACAAGTACAAATAGAACATAACAATGTATAGTAATTAGACATATTTAATTTTATATAAATCATTATGTTATATAGTACGAGTATAATCAGTAAGCTTCTGCATGACTATACAAGTATATAGAATTAATGAATGTTTAAGTTAAGGTTAAGTCTAAAGCCCTTAACGTAATGTCAAGTGAAGCAGTGTCGTGCACGGCCGACAATTAATGACCGCTACAGGCAATTTTTGTTGCAGTTATTATGCTTAAGATTAGACCAGTCGCAAAGCAAGTAGTAACCAATATGAATCATTGAGACTTGTCTTAATTCGCTCATACATGTTAACCACTATGTCACCACCGACATACTCTACATAACTGGTACTAGCAACAAGAGACACAGATATGAATTATTAGCAACGAAAACATAAGTCACATATACATAGAACATAATAAGGTAATAACAACAAAAATGAAAGACGATACTTAAGGCCACAGTAAAAAATTAAGTAGACCGTGTGTAAATATATCTAAACGGGCATGCGCCGCTGAATACAAAACACAAAACTGTTTGAAATATGAGGGTGCTTTGGCCATAACACAACAATTGCGAAACAAAAATTGCGTCACCATTAATTTAAAGAGTCGGTTTTTTCCACTATTGTTAAGCTTCTTGTCATAACCACATACAGTGATCTATTTTAACACAACCATCATTTAACCATCAACATCAATAAATCCATCAATACCAAGGAATTCATCCAATAATAACATTTCATCGTCAAGACAAAAATGTTATTAATGTAGGACCGAAATCAACTATCAAGTAGGACTTTAATCCTATTCAAAGTGTAAACGCGACCGACCTCTAAATTGTTATCAGGTGGTGAGTGCTAAATTAATGTGTAAAATAGATATAAAATATTAGATGTAAAATGATGCCGGGATATATTAAAGATGTCTTTATAATGTATTACAACAATTATTTTATCTTTTTATATAACGGTGAAACAAACATATTTTTAGTATCAAAGAACGAAGAAGCTCGTGAGTGAATTATAGTTTAACTTAGATAGCAGGCCTAGAAATAGGGTACAATCGGCTAAATGGTACCATCTAATCTGGACTGACGCAACAAAGGCAATGTTCGGTAACTAAAACTAAATGTAGCTCCATTTTACCTCTCGGGTTAAACTTAGATAGCTTCGGATCTAAATATACAAGTATTTTTAGATACCACTGAAACTGACAAAGCCCATGAATGATATGTACTCGTAAATATAACCTAAACCAGCGAACAGGGCGTTTTCTGTATGAATTAAACAAGTTGGTTAAATTTTCTATAACGTATGATACTATAAATCATAGTAAGTAGGTACGACGTATACGCACATACAGTCACGCTAGGTCCCTAACGGGGTAGGCAGAAAGCACCGAGTGCCAAATATCTCTGTCCTTACAAACCTGCCGTCCTTCGTCTACATTCATCACTGTGTTATGCATACACGCCGGTTTCTGAGGCTCTTGACTCCCATTCAGCCAATATATTATAATGACATACACAAGGCCATGAAATTACTTAGGTATCAGTGTTATTGACGGTTGAAAAAATTGACTGTAAACATTGAACCTCAGGTGTCGTCGCGCCCGTTCCAAACCATAAACCTTAGTTACAATCTGTTGTGAAATATTCGTACATATAACGGAGGAAAGTCGTAAAGTTTGTTACACTTTGCACTCACCGAAATGTTTGTCGAGATTCCCTATTCCTTTCTTCTACGAAACTAAAGTCTCTGTCTAGTATTGTCAATCAGCCCAATTGTCAATCAATTTACAATCTTCAGAAGCCCGCCATTTCGTACCTACGCACCTTTCACCTGTTATCATCCAGCATTTGTTAGTTTCAGGTAAATTTTAATACATACCCTATAACCAATGCTAGCTACAAAACTATCCTTAACTTTCTAATCCTTTTTCCTTCTACTACTGATTCTTTAAGAGCCACTACACAATGATAGTATGTAGTTTTTATAAACGCGTTAGCGACTATACTAAGAACATTACTTTATAATCTTTATTATATTCATTACATGAATTTTATTTGTAGGATACTGGTGACATTATTAAATGTATAAAATACATATAAATACTTTACTTAATGCATGCCCTTAGGTATTTCTTATATCGAATAAAATCGAATAGTTATATTCCATTCGATTTTTATAAGTTTAATATCCACTCCATTATTACATTCCAGTAAATTTATACGATCAAAAAGCATTTTACAGCTTGGCATCTATTTGAGCAAGTAACTGATCCAGATTAATTACTCGAAACTCGTTTATCTTAAGCTGTTAATTAATTTTGGTACATCTTTCAATGTATCAAACCCCTTTGTGGATCTCGTAGCAAGATATTCAATATTAGATAGTATCTTGAGCGCTCTAAAATTGTAACATTCCGTGTACATCTAAAATTGTAACTAAAAAGCGTTATTTTTTTTGTTTTATTATGACTCCCCATATTTAAGCACGCTGACTTAGAACAATTTCAAATTTAAATTTCGAATATTTCTACTCTTACCAACACATCTTTTGATGCAGCTCACTACTACAGCGGTACCAGCAGAGAATTGCTACCTTTAGGAACTTTGGGTGATTTGAGAGTGGGTGTAGTGTAGGAGTTGTAGGTCGACAGACAGACAGAGTGAATAAAGTTTAAATACTTAAATAACTTGCGTAAGTTATATACTATATATACGAGTAAGTATAGGTATTCGTACATATGTCATTTGATTCAAAGTTTTGTATAAACTATATGTTGTGTCTTAATTGTTCCTATTATGTAGGTACCTATTTGATATTTCACGCCAATCATTACTTATTATCACAGTTACATAATTGTATTGTATATTTATAGCTTTTTCTCATAAAGGCTATCGAAGCAATATATTATAAGATTAACATATAGAAGCGGGAAACTACTTCTAATAGAATTGAAGGAACATATCTTAATTAAAGTGATATTACGTAATCTTTGCTCAATAAACCATCTTGCGTAGTTTCTCATGTTAATATAGACAATATATCTATCTGTTTAACGTAGACTTTATGAAATGTTTAATTATGACATATACCTATATATGTAAATTATACCGATTCTTTTTTCAAAAGAACCTGCACTTCAGCTTTCATCACATTTCATCATCAATTACATGTACCGTGGTACATTCATGCATATTAACTTTTACATTTAATATAAAACTGGTAAGAATTAATTAATCCGCAAATTATATACAGTTTATGTGTCATAAATGTTAAGACAGACCATGTGCCTTCAGAATTGAGATTCATTAACTGATAAATATTAGCGGAATGATATTCTTGGCAGAAATAAAAGGATGGTTTGCCAGATTTTTTATCTATTTAAAGGCCTTGAAATGGAATTCAACTTGACCTCTTCTCTCGCTTAACTTATTGATGGAGATGTTATTATAAAAATAATTTTGAGAATATGAGAAAAAAATATGTATATTGGAATATCTTAGTTTATTCCCTTGTATCTAATCCTGTATACTAAGTTCAAAAGAGAATATTACGCAATAACTGTTATTCCTTTTAATTAAGGTTATATATTTGCAATGTAATAAAAAATATTGGTGTATGTAAAAGGTGCTTATTAAGGAACGCACATTTATTCGAATCTTAACAATAAATATATAATAAACATAGATAACATATGAGGACTCTAAATTTTTATTACCATTCTGGCATAGATAAAAAAAAGTTGACTTACGTTTACTACTTCACAATATCAAGTCGTTTCACAGGTTTTATGAGACTGCAGTTTATTGTATTTACACAAATAAAGTTCTTTGTAAGTACACTCCTTCCATATGAATTAACCAAATACATCAGGAACATGGGTACATTAATTTTTTTTTAATAGTTCACATAACTGCTTTTCAAAGCAATTTCATTCAGTTCACATTTCAACAAAACACATTTCTTGGGACATTTTATTACAACTTATAAATATAGATACATATTTATTAACTAGTAAATTGAAATGTTATTAAGGTTACACACAAACTACGGTTTTCAAAATTGTAATTGTTTATCTTATTTTGGCTGAATGCAGCTTGCGGCTGAAGCCAGTAAGTTTTTCGCGCGTAAACTCTGCGGTTGTTACGTCATCGGGCGAAGACGCGGCGGCCGCGCGCTCCTGAAACATACTAGCGCGCGGCCCAGCGGCTCTACTCGGACGTACCTTGTGCGCCGAACGATGCGCAACACATAACGAAATCTTCGCAAAAACCTTTAATATTGTGTTAATAATTACGATAATTGTTCATTACCAGGGTTGACTAGCAAACAATTCTATTAAACACTAAGTTTCCCTTTATACGATAAAGATTAAACAAATAATTCAACAGCACAAGTTACATATATAATAAATAGTCTTCATGGAAACAGTATTGTTTTTTTAAATCGCGTATAAATTTAGAATTCTCATTTTTTAATCTGAATTTAAAATGCCAATAAAACCATTAATAATGTTTCACGTTCAACAAATAGTGGGATTTACAATATAAATTTTTTCTTCAAGAATTCAAGGTGACACTGATATATGAAAGATATCTGAAAGGTGAGGTCGGAAAGGTATAAAATAAAAGGATCACACCTATCTTACTTTCTAAAAGTACAAAATCCAGACAATACATTTGTTCCCAATTAGTCGCAGAACAAATAAATAAGATCGTATATATTTATACCTATAAGAACAAAAAAACTTAATCACGAACAGAATAATTAAGGTCGTATAACGTGTAATCCAATCTGTGACTATGTGTAAATTAAATGAAGATTTACAAAATTAAGCAACAGCGGGCGCGGCGCTCCGCTGGTAGACCGTTAGTGGCCGATATTCACGTTATTGCAAAAGTTATTGAAATAACCTTAAATAAATCGGCTTACTTGTTTGAATACAAACAAGAAGATATCTGATACCTGAATACATAACTAAATTCTTCATTCAAACACTTTCTTTGTCAGGTATCGAATTTGGAATCTTCTACGTTTGCAATGGAACGCGATAATGGAGTGATATTACAAAACTTCTAAGAATTAAGAATTGATTACAACATCGTGTACAGCACATGCAATACCATAGACAAATTTATTGATTTTATTGCAACATCTGACAGACAGGTAAAAGGAGCCACCAATACCAGAGGCGTTATCAACGCTTTACCTGCCCAGTTCAACCCTGGTTCGAATCAAAATAGGTTAGAAATACAAATGTTAATTTGATGCTTTTAACATTTATTTGTAAGGCCATCCTTCAGATTGCTCGGCAAATAAAAGGGTCATTAAGATCAAATATCGTTTCCCTCGTTCGAGCGTCTAGAAATTAACAATGACATCGTACTACTGTTCTCTCCCTACATTTATTATTGACAGAGATTAAAAGATGATTGACCGGTTTCCTTCATTGTTATAGAATTACTTCAAAAAATATTGTATTGATTAAAAAGTCTCATTTCTAAACAAACAATTTCATTCTTCTAACATTTTATTATCTTATTACCGGTAATTATGCGTTTTACGACTAACATACATACATAATATACATCTGTGATTGATTTTGATACGAAACATTATAGCACTTCGCCTTGGTCGTTAAATTTAGTCATTTATGAGTACAAATGGATATAAAATGGAAACATTAGAAAACATTAAAAATAAGTGAAGTGAAACATTACTTAATAATTATTATTAGGCAGTATGTACATATATAAACATATCTTAATAACATCACTTGTTATAACAGTTAAGATAAACTTTGGGAGGGATTAATTCTAAAGACAAATTTTATCGTAATTTTTGTTGAATTTAAATTCTATTTATTACGGTTTTAATGTCCATAGTAGAGCGAATAACTGCCTTCTATTCACCATATCGCTTCATGTAGTCAACGGTGTCACGACTCGTAATCGTGCTCTGGGTAATAAATATAGATCTGCAGGCTGGAATCTGCAAAAATCACCCAAGTGTTCTGCTTACTAAATATTTAAACGATATTAAACTTTCAACTGTATTTACTTTGCTTAAACTATGCAGATCTTCTTTTTTTAATTACACCTATTACGAACTCTATTTTCTATTCAAATATTACACATTTTCAAAGTAATCTCAACTGCTTTTAAATTAAATGAAAGAAACGAACGACGTGACATTATTTATCGGCGACCAATATTTCAGTGCCGATTCTCCCCCAGTAACCTAAATCTTTGTTACAATGTACGTTTCTACTTAGGCATTGTCGTTATCAGAAAGTTCCGCCAAGACGACGAGAAGAAATGATTTTAATATTTTCCTTTCACAATGAACGAATAAACTATGGGAATAAAATACTCTACAAAAAGCACTAAAAGCATAATCACAAAATCGTTAAGATCTTTATCGAGGTGCATTTGATGACTGGCGATTTGTCACTTTCGGTTTCAATTAAAACACCTTTTAACTCGGTTTCTGTTCGAGCTTTTACTAAAAAAAAAGCATGATTAATGTTTGTTTGTGGCTTAACAATTTATTTATTTCAGGGAAAATAGCTGCTCTTGTTTTTTATGAAAAGTTAGGGTCATTCATCTCAATCAAAATGAACACGTATATTTGAAAACATATATACGTTATATGACTATTTTATATTATACATATAATATCAGATGATAGTACATTTAGTTAAAAACATGCAAATATACTGGCGACTGCTGCACACGCATAAAAAAATTAACTTTCTTTAATTACCTATATCACTCCCTACCTTTTTTTTAGATTTTAATCCAATATATGTATTTATGAACTCATCGATTATGTTTTTACTTTTTCTATTTATCCGAAAAAAGGTCTCACTAAAATATTTCATACGGTATATATTACACACAGTATATATACTCGTATATATATATCTCCTTATACGTCTGACCATTAGTACGAAAGTAGAAAATATAAAGTTCTTCGGTCGAACCAACTGTGAAGGATTCGTAGTCTTCAAAAATTTTCGATGATCATTAAAACTTTTAACGGGTTATCCACTAACCAATAACTCCACTCATCTTCGTAGAAAACGTTCAAGTCCTAAAAGTTTCGTGGCGAGTCGTGTCCTGCATTGGAATTATGGATAAATATGGGTCGCACTCAAATTTCCTTTATATGTGAAATATGTTGTATTTACTTTACTTAGTATGCTGCTGACCTAAAGATAGGTTCTTTTGTCGACTTCGACGCCGGGGACTTAATAAATACTTTCAGTAATAGCAATAACTCGATACATTCGGCAGTGAAAAAAATTGGCTTTATTATTACTTCCAATGTCAGTGTTAATAAGTATAATTTTATGGAGTGATTACAGTTGTATACAGTAGTAGCTAGTAGCTAAGATATCTAGACCGTGTCATTGGAGTTTATAATTTAAATTTTGTCTTGCACTTCTCATTTCACAAAGCTTTTCATATAATAAATACTATGACGTATAAAAAAAACCTGCAATATTTACGTTAAATAACGTCGATTTCGAACGCTAAAACACGTTAATAGTAAAAACAATTACTTACAAATACTATTGCTAAAGGAAACACTAAAAAATTATCTGTAATAATAGTAGAGGGAAATTATACAGTCTGTGTAACAAAACAATAATATTCAAATGTAGAAGCATAATTGTGGTACATTTTCAAACATTGAGCGATCACCAATACTTCAAGTCGGTGTCGTTGGACTTCGCTTTCCGACCTTCTATAACGGTTCTTAACGTATGTACATACGTCACACGCCCGCGCGCTATAACTACGCTTTCACTATTTCTTATTCGTTTTTTTCAACATAAGATTCAACCGGCTCGTTGGTCTAGGGGTATGATTTTCGCTTAGGGTGCGAGAGGTCCCGGGTTCAAATCCCGGACGAGCC
>DWGJ01004310.1:0-11844 GCA_018246895.1 Aspitha aspitha aspitha | reverse complement strand
TTAATGCCTGTGTTATGGTAACCGGACAGCTGATAAACATACATATATACATACAATATAGTACTTATATAGATATTCTTATTAAGACCAGACACAGAATAAACAAATGTGTTCATCACACAAATGTTTGACCTCGGTGGGAATCGAACCCGCAACCTCCGGTTTGGCAATCAGGGTCTCTAACCACTCGACCACGAGGTCAGCCTGTATAACGCAGTCTGTAACATTTTTGTAATTGTATGGAACATTTAAGAAAGTGTTTCATCGAAATCTGTATATATAAATCGTCTGTATAGATACAGATTTGCTAAAATAACAAGCAAAATATTTAAGGGTTAACATCTACCCTGTAATCTCATTTATCTACACGGTGGTACATTGAGCTCTAAGAATAGGGTTGCCAATTTTTTTCATAAGCAATAAAGTATGCTGAAGACGGAGGGTAAAAAAAACAGTATTTCAGAAAAATTCAAAAATATGTTTTTTGAGCTTTTTACGAAAAGTAACAAATTGCTTTAATTTTTAGAAACCTTTTTATACAGGTCTAGTTATTTTTTAATTAAGAAGTAAACAGTGTAATATTGTTTTTACCAGTATGGCAGATAACTCTAACTAAGACCACAATTGTACGAAGATTAGACCATAAGTTAGTTCGACGCTTGGAAAGTCTCTGGCTTATGTGCACCAAATAGAGAATACCAATAGTCTCCTAGTTCAGTGCTTATCAGCAAGGGCATTGACGCGGTCAAAGTGCACTCAACAGACAGACAATCACGTGTACAGATAAGAAGTTTCAACACATAATCGAAGAAATTTAAGTTAACAATGACTAATTGTCCTATTTGAGGTGAATTAATTCGATACGTAGGTACATTTTCAAGGGTACTTCGTTCATTTTCAAGGGATGTGTAACATAGGGTTTGTTGATCGAATTTGTGTGGTTTCGATTTTTGTCATAATCGATTATAATCGAATCACGGGTTCCGTTACTTGTGTTGACTGCTATGACCGTCAACCCTGGCACATAGTCTAAGAGTTTCCTATATATTTTTCGCTGCACTTCCTAAAATCTCTGCGTTACAACAGCGACAAAGGGTACAAAACGTTACATTAAATTACATTGCGCCCAATACTGTAAATAAACTTAAATAAATAAAAAAGCCATACATTATTTCTTTGTTTTTCATACATTAGGTCTCTGAAAATTCGTAATCCGCGTCTAAGTTTAAGCAATTGGTACAGCATTCTATTGTAGATACATTACTTAAAGATAGCACTTGTAAAAGAAATTTAGTATTTTACATGACATTTTGTATTAACAAAAAACTTTATTCCTTTCAGTTATTTCAAACCGTATTCCTCGGGCTGTCGCTGGCGCATGACATCTTAGAATGGACAGACAAGCACGACACTAAGATTGGAGCTGGTATCCGGTACTGGAGAAACG
This sequence comes from Aspitha aspitha aspitha, assembly GCA_018246895.1. NCBI lineage: Eukaryota > Metazoa > Arthropoda > Insecta > Lepidoptera > Hesperiidae > Aspitha > Aspitha aspitha. The sequence continues at coordinate 10,397 of DWGJ01004310.1, read as the reverse complement.
TGATTTTTAATAGCATGGTCGTCCCCTTCACGCTCGTGAGTTGTTCTTGCAATAAATGTACTGTCAATGTTCGCATTGTAAAAGGTTAGCCAACAGCCACGCAGTCGTTCAGATATTCTCATTATGATGAAGGGCAAATATTCATCTAATTACATATTATATACACGTCAATCCAAACTATAACGCATCATTTTCTAACAATGTTCACGTAGCTATGACCTACAGCCATGTTTGGATTAAAAGCGAGACCAACATTCGCAAAATTTTTCAAATTCATTTTAAATTCAAATAGAGTTCTATGACTATTTCATGGTGTAAAGAAAAATCCTGGGGAAACAAAATATACAATCCCACCCGTAGTCCATATGAGTAATAACGTGTTTAGCATTAATTTTATTCATTGCAATCAGGCTAACATTTACGACCTGAACAAGTTTTTCTGACGGTCCTATAGCAGTTATAAGTGAAGTTGGATGCAATTATGCTTGGAGAATACTGTATATTTGTGTCACTCTTCTCAAAAAAAGGAACGTTTTTCGTCAGAAATTTATTTTGTCGCTCATTTTTGACTGGCCTCGTGGTCGAGTGGTTAGAGACCTTGACTACAAAACCAGAGGTCGTGGGTTCGATTCCCACCCAGGACAAACATTTGTGAGATGGGCACATTTGTTTGTTCTGTGTCTGGGCGTAATAAAAATATCTATATAAGTATTATATCGTATGTATATTATGTTTATCAGCAGTCCGGTCACCATAACACAGGAATTAAATTGCCTAATTTGGGATCAGACAGCCGTGTTTATTATTTAGTTATATATTTATTATTATTTTTATGTCGCACTCTTTTGCATGCTGGCTGATTCAAATCTTCCTTTTTCCAGTTCGTAACTACAATGTTCTGGTGCGTTTACGCCATTGATCGCGAGCTGGTGTTCCCGAAGATCTACGACGAGGTGATTCCCTGGTGGTTCAACCAATGCGTCCACACTAATATATCAATCATGCTCGTCATCGAAACCTTCCTGCAAGCCAGAAGATACCCCACCGATGAGAAGATGGAGAACTTTTTCTATTGGCTGATAGCGATGGCGTATGCTGTTGTGTGAGTTTCAACATTTTTCCTAATATTTTGTTTTCACCTGATTCTTACTTTTAAACTGGCTTGTATGTGACTATGTAAATAAATACTTGTTACAGGTATTACACGATCTACTATTTCACTCGCCGCTGGCTGTACCAGGTCTTCGGTGTTATGACTTGGTGGCAGATCTGCATTTACCAGCTCGTGATATGGTCTGGTTCCTACGTCTTCTACAAACTGCACTTTCCCGTTAACAGATTGATTCACGGCTCAGAAGATGTCAAAGAGGAAACAAAACAAGCGATTCAAATGACAGACGTTAACGGGATATTTCGAGAAGCTAATAATAGTACTAAGGAGGAACATCGAAAAAATAGTTAAGCACGATTGATGTAATCCAGATCTTCCTAAAATAGTAGTGGAAAAAGGTTGAATTAAAAAATATAGACTGCTCTGTGTAGATTGTAACTGGAGTGCAGTATTACATGAGCTATTAGTCACGCCGCTGACTGTATCGGGTCTTCGGGGTGACGATTTTGTGGCGGATCTCTCTTTACCGGCTCGTCATGTGGTCTGGTCCCACATCGTCTATAAACTGCAGTCCTCATAAACAGATTTATTCACGATTCAGTAGAAGAAGGAAAAAAAAGACAAAGGACAACAAGAACAAAAATAACTGACCGACCTGACGTTGACGAAGTCTTTCCAGAAGCTAATCGTTCTAAAGAAAAAAAGGTTAAACTTTAAATCTAAATTTAAAGTTGTAATGTTGTAAGCTGCTCTGTACAGAAATAATTTGGATTGAATATGTGCTATTTCAAAAGCAAAAAAAACAGGAAATTTGTGTCTGAAATAAACTATAATTTATCAAGACTTTACAATGCAAAAAATGGAATGAATATAATGAATATTTATTATATGTTTAATAATGATAATTATTCGAATCATATCTATTTTTATCTCTATTAAATTACACGCGAATAAACCAAAATGTTAAAAAATAATGTTTTTCAGATACATTTGTAATTTTTTGCTGTTGATATTGTAATACTAATAATACATTAAGAGTACAGTGTAAGTTTCATGTATAATGGTATTAGTGAATAAAATATTGGAGTTTGTTTTGTTTTTCATTCAATTCATACTATGTGAAATATTTTTTTGAACTAGCTCGAAAAGAAATATAAGCTTTTTTTAATTAGTGAAATCATTGCTGGAATAGCATTTTAGTAACACTATTCGAATTAATAATATCATAGACCTGTATTATTTCAGTGGTTAATTTATCTATCTATATACGTTATATATAATACGTTGACATTTCTTGTGTTTTTTGGTTATGTCATTGTCTGTTACCACTCAACCGACCGACGTTCTAGAGGCAAATTGTTAAGGTAACAGATAACGAAAAGATGTTTAGAATTAGAATAGATTACGCAATTATGTGCAAGTAAGGTATTTGAAACTGACTACAGCTATGCGAGAAATAATGGAAGGGCGTTATAATTTTTTTGAAATCACAGCGCAAAAGGTACGGGAACGTGAGGACTGGAACGGGAACGTTAAACAAAAGAAAATATTATATTTGTAACTTTTTAATTAATTTTTACAATTTTTTTTTATAATAATTCTACTTATATAATTACAGATCTGTGTTATTCACCAATATCAGTACATTCTTGTGTCGTCGAACAAAGTTTATAAATACAAAATATTATTTTAACAAACAATGATTATAATAATTTATATTTTATTTGGAAAAAATATAAATACTTATGTATCTATAGAAGTATTCGAATAATGTTTTTTTTATGCTTTCATTATGTCTGCCGCATTGATGAGGTTATAATTTTTAAATATTATTATTATTCACTGTAACATAATTTATGTCCGTATATTATTTAGAACAGGATTTCTCAATTATGTGCTATTTCGTAGGAATGGTTACTGTAAATCATATTCAAAACTTTACACGACAACAGTTGCCCAGGTAACCTTTGAAAAATACACGTATTAAAAACTGTTTGCCTTAAACTTAAGGTAACTTAGGAGTATTTCAAAACTTATTTTCTAAACTTCTTGGCAGTGTTCGATAAACTCGCTTAAACATTTAATACAGTATTAGTTCATTTTTTATGACTAAATTGACCCAAATTACACTGGGTTCCGTACGGCAAAGTATTATTTAATGTAAACATACACATATAAAAAGAGCTTCACATTATTACATATATAATTTTACCCATATCTTCTAAGCTAAAATATTTTCGGGCTATAATGTTTTACTAATATTTAGGAAAGCCACAAATTTTAGCGTAGGTTGACAATGACTTTGGTGTGTGAGTACAGCAGGTAAATTTTAAGCTGCATGTGAATGTTTGGAACAATAATTTGGCTTATTACCGTTGCATTTTATGTATCTATGTTGTCAACTAATGCCTAAGTGGCATTATTCTAAAGAAAAATAAATAAAGATTGCAGTAAACGTTGCCTGTAACGATTAAAGGAAATGCAGTAGCTACTTTAAATGTTCGTACGGAACCCAATAAAGCGGGACCATATCTCAAAGGTTACCTATCACATTACTTAGAAAAAATCACCGATTCTATACACGAGTTGTCTCGCGGGCCTCGCCACTTTATCCTCCTGGTACGTTATCCTCTGAGGCTGGAGATAGTAGGACGACGGAGTCCGTATACTAACCCCTGGTATTTGAGGCCGTTTTCTGATCTGATAGTTGGATATATCCGACGCAGCAAACTGCGGCTCGATATTAAAATTGTTCCTAAACCTCGTGTACGCGTAATCTCTGTCTGCGGGTACTGTGAAACCGCTAGGTACTCTCAGGTTCTGTGCTATGGGCGCTATTGCTTCATTCAGCGCCACATCGTACTCGTTCTCGATAGAATCAGCCAAGTTCTGTTTTATTGAAATGTTCTCTGGAATTTTTAAAGGCTTTCCCGTCGCCGTATACGGCTTGGAAATTTCGGGTTTTGGTTCTGGAATTTTATATGCCGTATCTGGACTCGAATACTGTTTTTGTGGTGCCGGCGATAATTGGGTTCCTAGGTACGGTTTTAAATAATCTCCTGGTGATAACGTAGATTCCAATTTTTCTCTTATAGCTTCGTAATTATCATTGAAATTGCGTAGAACTTTATTTGCTAATGTTTTCGCTTTTTGTTCTGTTGTTACCGGTGCTGGTATCGTTGTAGGAGCCTTTATAGCTTCTGATGTTGTTGTTTCTTTTTTATTACTGTTTTCATATTCTGTGTCTTCTTCATCATAATATTCATATTCATCTTCCTGTTTCAATTCTTCCGCTGGTGTTGTTGTAGGTTTCTCAGTTGTGACTGTTGTTTTAAAGTGTTCTGTTGTTGTAGACGTCGGTTCTGTTGTCGTTGTCGTAGTTATTGTCGTCGTTGGAGCCTCTGTAGTAGTAGTAGTTGTTGTTGATGTTGTAGTAGTAGAGGTTGTTGTTATTGTAGAAGGGGTAGTAGTGGGTTTATGGGTGGTGCTCGGTGGTAAGCTTAGATTTTTGCCAGCCACAGGCTGAAGTCCTCTAGGCAGATACGGGCTGCCACCCCTAGACGGTAAAAAAGGCCTTTTTACAACTTTTACATTAGGCCTAAGGTCCTTTATTTTACTCGTTATATCTTCCTCTTGGTTTTTTTTTATAGGTTTTTCAGTGGTCCTCTCTTTTTCGTCTTCGTAGTAATAGTCTTCTGTTAGTTTAGGTTTTACAGGACCATCGTCTTTAGCACGTGGGGTGTAAGTGTATTTTTGCGGTTTTGGTACGGGTTCGTCGTAATATTCGTCTTCTTCATAATCTACTGGCCTTTTCGGTTTTTTAGCCTTGTAAGCAGCTGGACTAGTAAAGTGTGATCTTGTAGGCTTAAATTTTTCTTTCTCCACTGGTTCAGGACGTGGTCTTAACTGAACCGTGCTTGTCTTTCCAGATGACGATGGTCTACTTAAATCCTCATCCTCATAATCGTCATAATATTCATCATCTTTTGGCGGGGCTCTAGTTGTCGTAATAGTCACATATTCGTATTTCCCTTTTTCATTAGCTGGGACAGGACGTTTTATTTTCGGAGGCATTCTTGGCTGGCTGAAAATGCCATGACCATTAGGTTTCACTAACGGCTGACCCTCAGGCGCTGTAGGTATTTGCCTCTTTTCTTCCTGAACTCTGTCGTCTCCATCGTAGTTTTTTTCGGGTTTCAAGTATGGCCTTTCATCTTTTGCTCTATACGGTCTTTCATCTCTATTATACAATCTTCTTCCTTCGGTGGGCTGGTAGCGGTCTCGTGATGGGTTTTCTCTTGGCTTCTCTGATATTGGTGCATCTTCTCTAGGTGGTCTTCGCTCATTAATATCGTCTCTTGATTTTGGTTCGTCACGAGACCGGCCTTCGTCTCTATATCTTAGCTCATCTCTCGGACGTTTCTCCTCTCTGGATCTTATTTCACCGCGAGGCCTAACTTCTTCTCTTGGTCTCATTTCATCTCTTGATCTTATTTCTTCTCGTGGCCTGATTTCATCTCTTGGTCTTATTTCGTCATTTGGAATGATTTCATCTCTCGGTCTTATGTCATCTCTTGGCCTGATTTCATCTCTATACCTGATTTCATCTCTAGGCCGGATTTCATCTCTAGGTCTGATTTCATCTCTGGGCCTGATTTCATCCCTGGGTCTAATTTCATCTCTAGGTCTAACTTCATCTCGAGGTCTGAGTTCATCTCTAGATCTGACTTCATCTCTAGGCCTTAAATCATCTCTAGATCGACTTTCTTCGGGATCTCTTATTCTCGTATCATCTCTAGACCTAAACTTATCTCTGGGCCGCAAATCGTCTCTTTTCTGATCCCGCTGTCCGCCTCTAGGCCTATCTTCCTCATCCCTAAATCTTTCTTCGTCATCATCTCGCGGTCTGCTTGGTCTTCTGCTTCCCTTATAAGGTCTTCGCTCTTCATCGTAGGGTCGTCTATAGTCAGGGTACGGCCGCTTTCCGGGCCTAGGTCTGTCGTAATCTCGTCTATCTTCGTAGTCGTCTTCTAACTCTTCATCACGAGGCCTTGCTCGACCTTCGTATCTGTAATTTAAATAAGAAAACCATAAAAATCCAGGAACTGGTAAGTATCTTCTTTTAAGCTCGACTGATGCATTTAACCACAATATTTCATTTGTTTGTTGCAAAGAATATTACCTGTCATCGTACTCATCATTAGGCCTCCGTTTGCCAGGACGTACTTTTCCGCGAGGCCTGGAACCTCTGCCACCCCTGAAATTTATTTGAATATTTGCATTCATATACAAGTACATATTGTTCCAAAATATTAGCTAGGTTGGCATTGAGATAAAGTGAAAGAAAGAAAGAAAGAAATTACAAAGAGATATTTTGAAATAGCGCATATTTTTAAATTACGTACTAACTATGAAGTATGACTTGCTAGCCCAATAATCTAAATTATCTGCTTTTTACAGTTTTACAAATAAAGTTTTCATTTCACATTTATATACATCTTATTCATTTGTTTGCAAATAATGGGCTAACGGTTGAGATAAACGTTTGTCTTTAATTACAATAAGTATAAATCAACAAGAACATTCGAATTTTTTTTTTAACTAGCAATTCAAAAAATGAAAATAATAACGGCCACGAAAGACAAAATTTCAAAAGTAGAACTCCATTTTAACGAACTAATAATATGACCTAACCTAACCTAATAACCTCACCTTTCTTCATAATCGTAGTCATCTCTGGGATAGTAATAATCTTCATCATAATATTCATATCTAGGATGAGGCCTCCTTCTCCCGGGACGAGGAGGCCTAGCCGTAGTTGTGGTAGTGGTGGTGGTCGTCGTCGGGGGTGGCGCTGGCGTCGTTGAACTGGCCGCTTTGTATAGGGCCTCGTTTCTGTAATTTATAAAAAAAAATTATAGATCTTTAATTTAATTTAATTTTTAATGCTCGTGGCCACTTAACAGAACATTTTGTGCTGTGAGTTTGATAGCCAATTGTCATCGCTATCCTGGGCGTATGAGAAGGGAGGGGTCAGGAGGGTCCAAATGCATCTTTATCTTTACGTTACTGAAAATAATCGCTTAAAATTTACATTTTGACATAAAAATATACTGTTTTCCATAACTTATACAATTTAATTTAAAAGTACCTACTTTGTACAAGTATCGTTTGCTGAAGCCTTGTGATACTATAAAGTAGACTATCCACGCCCCAGCCCATCAACTATCTCCATACCAAACATCACATTGATCCATTATTCCATTTTGTCGTGAAAAGGACAAACAGGTAAAATAATTTAAACACTCTCTAGCTTATACAAAATTAGCATGGATTTTTGAAAGGATTATATCACCTATTAAAATAGTTGGGTGAATTCTTGCAATCGACTTCGGATACGAAGTGGCAGATAAATGTCTTCTGGTCGAATGCAGTGTAGTTCGCGCAGAGGAAGTCGTATCTGGTGCCGAAGAGACAGTGGTGGTATACCTTTAAAAGTATCAAATTAACCTTGAATTTTTATAGAGAATAGGCAACATAGCTTGCTTTAAACCTTGCCCTATAGGTGTCATCAAATTCTTTACAAAATTTCCTACGTAATTTTCCTTTAATTATTAGATATACATATACGCAATATATCTTAAACACCTTTCAATACCCTTCCAAAAGCTTCAAATGTGCTCATTACAAATGAAGCTGTATGTTGTTGTATGATAAATAAATTCTGCAAACACTAAAGTTACTGTATTTAAACGCCTTATATTTAATTAGTTTCAATTATATGTTTGTTTGTATGTTTCTATGTTTGTATGTAACGCTCCTTTGTACTCAATTTTGACAGATTAGATCGAAACTTTGTACAATTATCAACGACTGGTGACATTGCAATAATTTGTCTATTTTTTTTCCAATATGACGAACCATTCAAGATGGCGAACCATTCAAGATGGCGGACTTGTTTTTGTTCATCTTGTCATTTATTTTAATCTGTTGTTTACCTGACATTTATGGGGCACGGACGCGTAGAAGCCATCGTGCAGCCCGTCGCACTTGAAGTCCATTGTCTCCGGCGGCGGCACCGTTTCGTAGAACGGATACTCGGACAGATTGTAGCCGTTCAGCTCGCGCGGCAGATTCGGATCGTATATGTAGTCTATCTGCGGGTTGCCCGTCAGTTTGCTAGTCACGTTCGCCTCGCCGCCCTCTGCTGTGGTTTCGAGCTGGAAACGTGAAATTAACTTCGTTATCGTTAACATCCATAACGTTTTTATCATAACAACATCTGACGTATGTCAAACGACAATGATGATAAAATATATATTACACATTTCTAAATACATTGAACAAAATAATGGAACAAATATTCACGGTCATCACACAAATATTTCTTCAGAATGGCAACGAACCTACAGCTCTGTGTGCGATAGTCCGAAAACGAAACAATCACGCTCAGTAAAGTAATTTTATGTGTAGCACATTTGAAACATTTTAACTCTGCCTGTAATGTACCACCCTGGACGAGTGCGGTTTGGTAGACTTGACACACCTTAGAAACATTTCCTCTGACCTGTATGGATTAGAACTCGGACCCCGCGGAGTGGAAGGCTGAATTTTAAACCACTAGGCTATAGCTGTCATCTTTACCAAAATATTACACCATATTTGGTACATGGTCAGCACTGAAGTACACATGCGTGCTGCCTAAAGGATATATAAAAGCTGAAACTACCTTCAATTAAATACCACTATTACATTCGATCGTAAGAACGCATTCATTTCCTATTTCGTCGATGAAATTACACCATTTCCTGTAATTTTATATCACCTTCGTGTTATTTTGCGATCAATATTTATATGTACGTATATAAAGCCAATAAATCAGTATTTTTTATTGAACATTAGTTGCTGAAATAATGTTAAGATTAAGTACCTATTCAGAAGTGTACTGTACAAGAAACAATAAAAAAATAATTGACAAAAAGTCTTAAATCTTTTTATTTCAATACCTGAGCTTCTTCGTCCGGTCCTGAGGGTATCTCTTCTGGAGCGGCTGTGGTGCTGGTGGTCTTCGAGAAGATCAGAGCAGTGGCTCTTACAGCTGATGCTGGCGGTGTGTTCGCTAGCATTGCTATGGTGAGACCTGGAAAAAAGTATATTAGGAACTTAACAATTTTAACAGGTCATTAAATCGATCTATGTAATTTGCGTAGTATTTTCTTGGGAGGGAGAGGAGTTTTCATCAGCTGTCTGGTTATCTTAATATAGGTTCTGTCCAATTTTTAACCAAACAGACGTGTGTAAAGTTGTCTAAAGGTATTATTTGATAATTATCTCTCGATACGTGAAATGTCGACATCACCAACCTGTAGGTACCTTTGTTTATGAATACAATTCAATAATTATTTCGTTCTAAACGCGAGATGTGCGATGAAGGACGAAGAACGGATCCTAAACGTTCACTTCCCACAATTCACTCGGTCACTATGCTGTACGTGTTACTCCGTTCGTGTTATATTTATTTACTAATATTTATTATTCATTATACACCTGTGTGAGTTAAATTTACCATGGCCAAAAGTTTGCTTAAATACATATGAGACATAAGTTAGTGAAGATGGAAACAGCCACAATTGGCATAAATGATACCTGCAACATTTTTTTTTATTTGAATAGAGTAGCAAACGAGCAGGCAGCCGTCACAAGTGGCTTCTGCCAGCCATGGACATCTGTAACCCACTCCTACACACACACAAACACACCCGCACGCACGCACACACACACACACAAGTAAGTAACAATATATTATTAGCTATCATACAGATATTCCATATTCGGCGGTTGTTGCTAAGTATTAGTTCCGCCTGATACAATTAAATATTAATAACAAACAGACTAACCAAGGTATCCCATTTGTTATATTATTAGATAGGATGTACAGTCTATTCGCATCTTCAGTGTGAACTTAATATGAAGGTCTCAACAGTGACCCAAAAACATTTCACGATTTCATAAATATTGGAAGTACCATCTTTAACAAATCTTTAAAAGGTATTTAGATCGAACATTCTGATTGAGTAGAAGTAGAAGTAACGTGATCAATATATCGTTTAGATCACGTTTGTACAATAGTCAGGGCCGGATTTAAGGGAGGGCAACCGGGGCGGCAACCCCGGGGCCTCCACAAAAGAGACGTCGGATTTTTTTTTTTAATTCCGACTAGTAAACACTAGTAAAAAAAAACTTTTCCTTTGATAATTTTTTTCGCTGTTTTACCTTTATCTACAGT
>DWGJ01004309.1:0-11847 GCA_018246895.1 Aspitha aspitha aspitha | reverse complement strand
TTGTTACAACACTTATAACTCGAGATCTGCTTTACCAATTTTCATGATTTTTGATTCGTTGGATTCCTCTCCGCCCCTAATAGCAGAATACATCATAAAAACAATGAAAAAAATCGACAAATACATAATTATGATAGATGAATCATTTTCCCTTAATTTTCATTTCTCTCGCAATAGGAAAGAGAGGCAGCCCGTGAAACGGCTAGGTCAGAAACGACATTTATTGACTGTTAACTGTTAGGCGGTACGAAGTTCGCCGGGTCAGCTAGTATCTAATAAAAGATAAAACTAAACAAATTTTATTTATGCAGTGTGAATATTTTAAGAATAGAACTATGTACATTTGAGAAATAAAATAAAACTGCACAAATTTAACAATGTCAATGCATAACGCTTGGTAATGGACGATACATTCAACCTGTCTGTGAGATAACCCGTCACCGCTCTGTTTTGTAACACGCAACAACAAAATACCGAGCGTTAATTAAGGGTTTTTTTACATTTCCGTAGCTACTTGTACAATTAGCAGGGCCTAATGTACCGTAAAGCACTAGAACGAGTATCCTAAACTCGTCCTTGGGCTGTGGGCACATTCCACCCGGTGCGCTCAAATGTAGCAGAAAGATAACCCGCCGTCGCCACACCAAACGCTGCTCTATGTAGAGACTCTGCTGCTTTATGTAGAGATCGGAACAGTAATGAAATAAATTGATTTAACTTCCCATTTCAGAAATTCATGTTTTATAAACTAGGTTTCAATAACAATAAACTTGTCTTATGATTTTTCTATTGGCGAATATTTCAGGAAAGCAAATTGTCACTTATAAATTAAATAGAAAATACATAGTTGGTATGATTTTTCCGATCAGACACCACTAACTTTTGCAGTCATTAGTGCCGCTAAACAGCATCACTTATATTTTTGTCTTCCGGTTTAAAGAGGTTGATTTATACGGACATGATAAGACACGAGGTGTCCGAGCTGAGTGCTCACGTTTAGATTATGAGTAGATCCATTAATTGCAACTGAGTTCGTATACCTATAGTTTAGATTTCACCTCCAATAGTGAGTAATCGGGATTTCTGTTATAATCCTGTTGGAGAATGCGGATATACTTGAGCTTTATTACCCAGCAACAGTTGGAGTTATTTCCGTTTCCCATCGCCACAAGACAAAAATATAAATATAGGTAGAGTCGTATCTGACTCGCATCTCCCGCGCCCTTGTCTGCGAGGGTGTTAAGATTAACTCGGCACGCTTACGATATTATTAAGATAAACTCAAACTGAGTTATAACACTATCAACCCAGCCATAACCTAATGATAATTGTGTGCTGGCGCGTAATGGTGCCATCAGGAGACCCTTCATACCTTGTTACGCCCTCTACGCCCTTCGTTATTTCTACCACTTAAAATTATTGCTTTCATAATAAATATAGCTAATGTTCATAATTATTGTGATATTTGCGCCATATTGTTAACGACAATCCCTCCGAGTAATGTTTAAAATACGAAAGCGTTCTATTCAACGAAAAATAGTTTGATTAAAAAAAGATAATATCACATGTAAAAGATACACATATCAAGATATCGCATTTGTAAAAGATATATGCGATACACGTACATCCAACGTCGCACTTAGCCGTGCTCACAATAAACCACAGTTAAAATAACCTATCCTCCCTAATATACAACTCGGTAATATGTATACACGATTCTGCGGCATAATCTATGCATTCCCCAATCTGGTACATTCAATTACCGATCTTAACACGCGGCGATAAGATGCACAGTGGTGTGTGTGCGAATGGAAATACAGCTGTTGTCTGGGCAAGGGTCGTTACCACGGGAATGGGATCCATTACCGCGCCATATACTCCCAAATAGACCTGACACCAGTAGGCTGTGTACTTAAACAGAATTATTATTAAATGTATAAAGCCGAAGTGTACGAGCATTTACTTACACGACTCGCTTCAGATTAATGGGTTACAAAAACAACGGTACATCGTACAAGGTTCATTAATCAATGGTTTCGACACAACATCGCATAACAGATTCGACATAAACAGGACCTGCCACTTAGTCTAGTGGCTGAAAACCTAGATCGCTTAGCTCTCGGTCCTGAGTTCGATTCCCACCCGGGCCAAACATTAGTTCTGTGATGAGCACACTTGTTTCTTTGGTATCTAAGTATAACAAAAATATCTTCAAGTTAACTTATACATATGTAGGTACATGTGCGTAGATTTAGTCTTTAAGCCAAACAATGGTTCATAATTAATTAAAGTAAATTAATAAAGTGACATTTTATCGCATAAACAATTTAACATTGTATTAAAAAAATATATAGGTAAATAGTTAAAGTAATTGTTGGCGAATGAAATTAACCTAGTACAATAAATCGTAGTTTCATTTATTGTAAATACGCGGGCAACACGTCGACACTGATAAGTTACGTACTGCAGTTGTTCATCCATCTACTTGGATAATTACAATCCAATTAGCTACAAGTAAAGGTAAAACTTCCTCCGGTTGTAGGCTCGAACTAAACATCGAGCGAGCGTGTTTAGCGCAAACAAAGAGCCGCCTTTATGAGATGAAGGGGACTCGTGCACAGACAATGCCGCCAGGTATCCAATTACATATAAAACTATTACAATTTACGTATGTTAAAGGGCTTCCTGTAAGAGGTGTGGAAGAGAGAGGATGCCTTACGCTCTCTCTTACACAGATTGAAGATTTGACTTGATATAATGAATAATAAAAAATCTATATTAGATACGAGATCAACAAGACATTCCAATTTAAAACTATTTGTTCTATATATACCTGGTTGAACATCTGCAACAATTACTTAAGCGTGTTTCCGACTAAGCCGAATAAGTTCGCTAGCAAATAGTCGCGGGAATAGGGCGGGCGGACTGCGTTCGTAGCATTGCTTTGAAGATACGAACACACAAACACTGTTGTTTTAGATGTATGGAACGGGTTGCTACGGTGCATTTTTGTTTATCTAACATAAGCCAATCTAAACACGGTGTCTCCTGGAGTGGTTAGTGTAGATTTTCCTTAATGCTATGCAATGCTACAAAAAACTGTATTGAAAAAACGAGTCAAAGTAAAAAATTGGTATTTGTATTTAGCTGTAATGCACTATTCTTTTTCTAACTGGCCTCTTGGTATAGTGATAAAGACCCTGGTTGTAAACCGGAGGGCATGGCTTCGATTCCTACCCAGGAGGAATGGACGAGCATATTTCTTCGATCTATGTTTATATACCTATATACCTATATACATATATCAGATTTCTGGTTACCATAACGCAGATATTTAATATCCCAATTTTGAATCAGGTACTCCCATTATACATAATTTCAAGTATTTTTCATCATCATAATCTTTTTGGCTCTCCATTGATGATCACGGGCCTAGTTTCGGGTGAAGACATTCGAATTCGGGATGCACACACACGCGTGTTTCACCGATAACTCGAGTGAAAGAAGTCGCTCCAACTTTCTCCATTCAACCGATGTTAAAGAAACGCCACGCGACAGTATCATAGCAAAACTGAACACCTCTCGATATAAGGAAGCGTTGTTTGATACACGCTGAACGTTGTTACACACACGAAATCTCGCACTAACTCGAGTGTTTAAAGAATGTCAACTCAACAGCGCGCACTCAACACACACTCGAGAGCGGAGTGCGAGCGCGCCGCTGTGTGCCTAACACTCTGTTGAGTAGAATAGGAGATAAAATAACTAAACGGCTGCAGGGTCACAGGTGCGCTCCCAAATTGATTGTTGCTGTTCGAGACGTGCACATATGGGGACCTTAGGATATTACACACTACGCTTCTAAAGTCTGCGCTATTTGCTGAGGATCACTGGCCTCGTGGTCGAGTGGTTAGAGACCTTGACCACATAACCGAAGGTCGTGGGTTCGATTCCCACCCGGGACAAACATTTGTGAGATGAGCACATTTGTTTGTTCTGTATCTGGACGTAATAAAAATATCTATATAAGAACTATATTGTGTGTATTTACGTATGTTTATCAGTTGTCAGGTCACCCTAATAGAGGCATTAAATTGCCTAATTTGGGATCAGACAGCCGTGTGTGGAATTGTCCCCAGTTATTTATTTTTTAACGCAACCCATATATATTACAGAACTAAATGTATATAATTTTTTCCACTGCTAGTAATTGAAACGCTTAATGTTATTTTTACGTGTGAAGCGAGCAGCAGACGAGCAAGCAGCAGCCAGTGACCGTGCATGCATCTGCAATCTGCGTTCAGATCTGCCTGAAGGGCGCACAAAATCGAAGAACGAAACTAATACATGTATGACTTTCATTGAGTGTATGTACTCGTATGTACCACAAAATGAATAAAACAAATCGAATTTGAATTGAATTCGATCTCTAACATGACTTAGATTTCAACCTTCATCAAATGTACCTACTCGTATATATAGATAGAGAAAGGAAGGCGATTAACCCAAAGAAAGGTTGTATGAAAATTCGTCGGTTTAGAAGTTCTCGCGTTTGATTAATATAAAAAACAATGCATATATTGTTTTTTTGGAAATTCAACATAGACAACAACAGGTAGAGTGTGCTTTAAAAAAGCAATTATAATTTAATCCTTTTAACAAAAGCCACCCATCTGTTGATAAAGGAGTAAGGATGCGGAGTACATAATAGCGAGACATTTCGCCGACCGACTTCACGTCTGTAGCGCACCAGTAATTGTTTTGAAAGAATCTCACAGCGCTGAGAAGCTGCTCTTTCAATCGATAGCAATCATTAGTGCACATTTCTAGGACGTCTAAGTGCTTTTAAATAGAACAACGCCAAATGCTCTCAGCTTCTAGCGAAATAAAATATACGAGTTAGTTCATTTGTGCGGTGCTAATGAAAATTTAAAGAAATCGATTATATTCTTCAACCTCCGTTTCTTATGTGAAGAAAGATAATAAAGGAACAGCGAGCAGTCATAAAGTGCCGCTTTTCCGCAACAAATGACCTCGAAGAGGACTACTGTATGTAGGTACTATTAGTAACACTTCAGTTAGTATAATTATCAGAGATATAGTTGTCAGATAACCCAGCTGGAGGGCCGAGGGTCGTGGCTTCGATTCCCATTTGAGACAAACATTGGTTTGCTGAACACGAGTATTATTATTACTATTTCAGCCATCCAACCAATCATTCCATTCCTTAAGAGAAACAAGGCTTGTTTGCTGAATAACAAAAACTGAATTCGTAGACATAATATTAAATCTTTAATAATAACTCCTTGGCGTTAGAAACAGCAAAAAACGAAAAAAGCTATTTTGAACTGCGCCCCTCTTAATAAAAGTGGGTCAACCTGAAAGCTACAAAAACGCAGTGAATAATTGATGTCTTCATTGAATCAATTAATTCATCAATTAATATTCAAAAGGCACCTTGACCGGGTGCCGGAAGTACACCGAAGATTCTTGTTCCCATTTAGTTGATTATAAAATTACCGGAACATTTTATAAATATGAATTATTGGACGCTGATGGCTTAGTTGCTGTCGTTCAACTCAGGTCTGTTTCGAAAAGGCATGTACATATATATCTATGTAGGTGTTTCTATATAAAGCGACTTATTCGATTGGCGTGTTTGTACAGTACAAACGAAATTGTTGGTATTAGAAGAAAACAACACGTTCCCGCGGGAAGTGGGCGGACAGATACACTTGAAGATCAAAAAGAGAATAATCAAAATTACTTTAATGTGGAAAAATCTCGCTGCAATTCCGTGAACTTAAAATGGAATGGAACCGTTTTAGAGTCTTGTGTGCTACAAAACTGCATTCTCGAAAACGATCTTGATTGAAACATAAAACTATGTATAAGTAATACAGTCATTTTCTGTATTTGCAAAAGGCGAGCCATCCGTCTTCTAAAAAACCCAGCCATTTTAAGCTTTAAGCAGCCAGTGCTACTACTTATGTTTAGCATTTAATTTTTATTACTAAGCCGTAACACAACCGTTAAGTAAGTTTAGGAATAATGAAAGTAAATATTCGACATTCTTTTTTGCAATTTGGCTGCTACTTTGTTGTTTATTTTTGCCTTTATAACTTCAGACGTAGGTACTACAACACAATCTCGAATGTTCAGACAATACAATTTAATCAAATAGCGAAATCAGGACATATACGTAACACCTAAAGTTGTATTTTTTTATTATATTTTGATTGATCTACACTGATATAAAAATGCTAAACGTTAACAAACAACTCGTGAACTTCTTCGGAGTTTTCAGCATCAAGCTGTTGACGAGTCGTAAGTTGAAAGAAAACTTTGCGAGCTGATATCCTGGCAGCCGTAACTCAGTACATCTGTTCATAGTTATTGTACAGCCAGCAGTACAGCAGTACATTCTTAGTTTGTAAAAGTTTCCAGACTACCGCCGCTAATGCATTCTGCTTTACGATCCAACTCGCTTTGTTTACGAGTGACCGTTTTAGATATTGTTCAAGTGTTGAAGTTCTGTTGAATTAGTCAATTGAAAGTTTTCAAGAGCATTTTCTTTTCAATTTACGCTAATACGTCTGGAAGACGGTTTGTCTTTAGCTGTATTTCACATACCTGACTACGAGAGAATCACATTGTAATAAATAAAAGAGAATATAGATATAACTTAAAATGAAAAGAAAATCTTGTAATATGTGTCGGACGCTATACTTTTGCATGTCCCCGGGTGTAAGACAGCCGCAGAATACAGCAAGCTACGGCTCTATCGCGACGCTGTTTGTTTAGGTCGCGCCTTCGCTCCGCAAATATCATTTAATTGTTTGAAGCTTTTTGCATCCGAGTAGTTTTTTCACAGACAAACGTAACAGCACCTAATACCTATACCTTAATAAAGTGGGTTTCAAAATTAAATAAAAAACGAAAAGGCAAACATTGTATGTAACGCTACAATACCCGGTATATATTGCACGTCCTTAGGATCTGTACACAGCCAGCATGATACACTATGGCTTTAAACCTCATTATAAGAGAAATATTGGAAAAAAAGATAAATTCCAATTCATTGAAGCCATAGGAAAATCTTAGGAATTAATAATTCCAAAATATAAATGATTGAGTTGATCGAAACTAAATGATAAAATTAAAAAAGATAAAAGATTAAGATAAAAGATAAAGATTTTTTAATAGATTATCTTATTTAAACGGGAAAGAGATTGGAACGAATTCGTTACACACACTGCATTACGATCAAACGTTAATACCTTGATCTAGGTGAGATGGGCGCTTTTTAAGAGGCGATATTGTGGTCAAATGACTATACAGAAACAGGATTGATTTTAAGGATTTGAACGGTGATGGTCCCCGAAAAGAGTCCTAGAATGATGGCAATGTTCAGTGATTGAAAGGTCCATCGGGTGCGGTGTTTGTTCAGGCCACCGCGCTGCTCGGCAAATATCGTTTACGCATAATGCGTTCTGATGCGTGTACTGGACCATTCCCACAAATTCTTCAAGAAAGAAATTAGATCTCAAATCTGTTAAACGAAAATATACGCACTAAAAGCATAATTAAAAGTACATTTCCCCCATGAAACCCTGCTGGAGAAATATTGGATTTATAGGAAAAAAATTGTATACCTGTTCTAATATTCGAATCGCTACGGGAAATTTTTTTTAATGACGTTTATAACCAAGAATAATCAAACGACGTAGATTATTAGGTACTTAAAATTTAACCCAAATACTAGCTATGATACAGGGTAAATAAACCTTAGAAAAATGTTGACTGATGCGTTACATCCCGTGCAGAAGAGTAATCAAAAATATTGAAATCCCTTATACGCATAGAAATACCATTAAACATAAACAAGGACCAATCGAGATGCCTCAACCCAACCTCGCTCGGCTCATCCTATTGGATCCATTCTGTGAAAGGATTGAAGATACACAAATGCGTGTCCTAAGCAAGCAACCAGACACAAAGACAACAAAACCGATGCCTCTACGTTTGTTTACGTATAAGGAAAATGGGTAAATAGGATGTTCTTCATTTATTAGGATTATGGCTAATTATAACAACGAACTTATCGTCGTTACGTCTCTTCTTTATGCGGTTACAAGATAGCAGCAACAGAATTCTGAACATGCTGCAATTTATTGTGTAAAATTATAAATTTGCAATTAGTTATGGATCATAGGTTATCTGAATTAATTCGTTAATTTCATTATATTCTTTTATTTATGATTCTATAAGGCTATATATACTGCTATTTTAGCATAAATCATATCGTAAAGTTACTTCTTCCAAATAAATCTTACGTAATTTCCCTTCGCAATAAATTCTCAACCTATGCTTTTATAAATTACCATATCTCTCGGAGGACAAGAGGTACCGTTCTCCTAAATTACTTTTGATTTACGTGGTACATGATTATATGCGAACGTATCATGACCTCTGTAGTTACAACACTCTTAGAGCGATATTAAATCAAGTGAAAAGGCAAATTTTTGGTCAAAAAAGCCCACTTATTGACTACTAGCTCGCACAATGGTAAATGAGACGTACTTAGGTACTAGCACGCTTGCCTAAAATTGCCTGTAATGTTCCAAACATTGAAAGATTAATGTTTAACAATTAGCTAGAAGGGTAATTTGACTGCCATTGATATTATGTATTATTACGAGTACTTTTTTCTTTTCTCTTGCAATTCAATGTTGCTATTATTGTGCTGTCGTTGTAATAATTTGTCTGTCGATCGTTATGTTTAACGTTCAATAAAGGGTAAATAAATAAAATAGATAAAAGTGTCGCCCACTGCGCAGAATGGGGTTGTAAATTCCATATCCGATGGCTTACGGCGCGTCGTTCCCGCCGCGATGACAAATGCACCACTGCCGTTGACATCCTCGTAAACAGTTCGAGAGGTTGCTTCAATATTTTTATAGGACATTTTACAAATTGTATAACTATAGACGTATTCTTTTGTACCTTTTATTGTTCTACTGCTTGCCATAAAGCTCCTTCACAGTAAGGAGACTACCACGCTGGCCAATTGCGCAATGATTTGGTCCCAATTTATACAGATTTCTAAATGTTATTACGGGAAAAAAGTTCTTCATGTGATATCGTCATTATCATTAACCTACTGTACTGTAGAACTTTATGATCATCACAATCTTCAACATTCCCTGAAATCCACGCCAAAGATTACCGGAAAATAGAGATACAGGAAAGGACAATTTAAACATAACTTAATGCCTTGATACCAAACTGCCACCTAACAAAGATCTAGAAACCTTTCAATTTCTGCAACAACCAAACAAATCGTATATTTCAGGACTTCTAAATAAAGCACCCACTTTAACGTGTAAATTATTTAACCCCATTAACTCGACGCAACTTCAAACAAAAATCGTCCTAATGAAGTCTGGGCCCTATTTTTTGCGGTGCAAAGATGTGCTTCGCTTTTAAGTCTGTGCTTTCTCTGAGACTGTCAAATTGTGTTTTGGGTCTTATGTAAATGAAATACGGTCGGGTTTGGTCGAGCCGGATGCATAAGAAAGTTGGCGGTGGAATAAATAATTCATTGGTGCGGGCCCGCGCTGGATTAAGGTACACCTGTTCATCTTTTAGTTGGTGCTTAGCGCGAGAGCTATTAACATAACTAGTTTTATTACAGCCCGGTCTTCTCCGCTGGCGCTGGCCTCGCTTCGTATTTGTGTTCTTTCCTTTGTGTGATTCTTTGGAAGAAAAATCTTATTTCTCTTCCATCCGCATCTTTAAAAAGTTTTATTCGATGGAGCTACATTATATTCATGTATTAAATTTTAGTATCGAGACACAACACGCATAATGAACTTCGGTGTTTTCGTAACATATGCAGAATATTCGCATTTTATGTGATATGCACGAACAGATAGATATTTTTTTAATTGTTGAAGCATTAAATGGAAAGGTTTAGCCGTCATTAATGGGAAGCCTTAATTACAGAAACAAATATCTTTCATTCTCCTATACTATGTTTAGAACGTAAATGATGTCAGATACTAATGTATACAGACCGCAAGAAATTGAATAAAAATCTGCAAGTAGAAGAAAGCTTCCGACACGGAGAGTATTTTCATATTATTATACAGAGAAAGAAAATATGGACCGGCGCGCAGCTCCCGGGCGAAACAACTTAGCGCAGTGCGCGGACGGGATAAGGAACTATCTAATACTACTCGTATATATGTACATTTGTAGTTCGTTATTGCCGTGTCACGGCGATGCATTTCATTTCATGTCTCGAATAACATTAAATTGTTATTCTGCATGCGTCGGAATTTATTTAATTATTAAATTTCGATTTGAAAAAAGTTATAGTAATAAATTACAATATTGCCTACTGGCGTAGCTGACAACCTTACTAAGGCTGATAAGCACAAATCTCCGTTTGAAACTGGAAAGATTTGACGAGACTACTATGACTATAATGAAACTAAACGAGGCTAAAGAAAGTAAACGTCAAGACCGCAGGTAGCTATCCTTAATTGTTCCCATTTTAAAGTGAGTGTATGTGTTTGTATGTAATAGATGACTAGCATATGAATGCTAAGTTTTATATATTTATAGAAAGGCTAAAACTGTAGTAGACATTACTGACATAACATAAATTGGTGTTCATTTTAAAGATCGATTCACTAGGACCTGCCTACCTATTCTACCTGCGAACAAAAAATATCAAAACAAATTGCAAACTGCAATCAACATCGATCATTCTCAGATGGTTTGCTTCGCTTGATAGCAGCTCGTGGATGCAGATTTGCTTGACAGCTGAATATTTAGATTCGCGGCGGGCGCTGTCCTTGTCCCGTGAATAATGCATCGCGTCAGAAAGAATCAACTGTGAATTTTTGATCTTCGTTGCATCGCTGCCGGCTGACACAGTTCAATTATAACAGTAAGTTAATGCATAGACACATTTTTCCTCTTCACAGTTACCTAGTCATAAACCCTGCGATATTAGCATCACAGCAGCTGAGAATACGAAGTAGTCTCCTGCACGAAGATATTTTTATACAAACAAATGAACCGTACCAGTAGTGCGAATACTTTATTGAGAGTGGATGCCCACAGCAACAATACAGATACTATTTCTTAACAGTATAAAAAGACGGTCAATTATGAGTATGTCAGACTAAAATTCTGAAATACTTCGATTGGACACATCTGAAACTGATTTTCCGCACTTTTTAATAAACAGATCGTAAAATACATATCGTCACGCCAGGTCCCTTGCGGGGTAGGCAGAAAGCAGCGAGTCCCAAATATCTCTGTCCTTACAAACCTGCCGTGCTTCATCTACATTCATCATTCTCTTCATGCATGCACGCCGGTAAAATAAAAAAATAACATAAAATAAATAAAACTATTATAAAATTTATGTTGACGAATATTAATTTCACGAGTTCGCGATGTTCCAATAACAGTGCGTGGATAAACAAAGTGACAGCTTTAGGCACGTGTAGCAGGAACAATTGGCCTTTGTAAAGTCTAGAAGTCTATTCAGACTTTCAGACAGCTTGACGCGTCACGTGGTGCGAGTTCGATATTACGTACAAAGAGAGTTCGCCGCGCGCTCTACATACTTATCTAACAAGCTATATATGTATGTCTACTACTCGTAACTACCCTCTTCTGGCCTTGTGGTCGGGTGGTTAGAATCCCTGACTGCAAAACCGGAGGTCGTGGGTTCGATTCCCACCGGGGCCAAACATTTGTGTGATGAGCACATTTGTTTGTTCTGTGTCTGGGTGTAATAAAAATATCTATATAAGTACTATATCG
>DWGJ01004308.1:0-11847 GCA_018246895.1 Aspitha aspitha aspitha | reverse complement strand
GCGTAACACCGCATTATATGCCCTACGATGTAACATGCTTAATAGATACATACATGTTCACTGCTACGTTGAACAGTAAAGTTTGTTTTGCAAGTAACACTATAAATGTGCATTTTTAAGAAGATTACCGTTTATTCGTTTGTTACAGAGTCTAGTTTTCCGCGTGATGCGTCATCCGGCGGTGCCGGAGTTCGAACAATGCGTTTCCTTCGACGCGTTCGCGAATAAACACCAAGAAAGGGCTTACAACGTGTCCTGTTTACTCGCTATGTACTTCTTGCCTTTGATCCTGATAACGGTGTGTTACGCTTGCATTTTCTGTGAGATATCGAAGAACTCGAAGGAAAACTCAGGTGAGCAGCGTTTGCTAGTTATTAAACATTTGTAGATATTCATTTATTGTTGATAATAAAGCTGCAAAAACGTCTGGTAAAATTTACTGATTTATTTACTAACGAATATACGAATTCATATAAATTTTCTTTTATTAAAAATTTCGCATTTGTTTCATGTTGAATGTAACTATGTTAATTTAAAAATATTTGATAAAAAACTTTAATAATGTATCAAATACGAAGTAATGCAATTATTTTATGATTATATTAACTGAATTGACCAATATAATTAAGTGTAAATTAATGGGCGGTGGACCTTTATTTTGCCCATTAACTTATATCGAAACTAATTGATGCAAGTTTGCAACATTAACAGATATTTATCATTTAAACGATGTACACTGCTAGTTCATCGCTACCATGTATAAATTAGGTGAATGTCAACATATCAGGTAATTAGTCTCCCATGATGATACTTCAAAATATGTGTTAGCCCGCCGTAATCACTTGGAAAATTAATAAGGTATCGCTCGATTTAAAGTTTTAATTGACTAACTAAGGGTAATTATAGGGCTTCGACCTTTAGTGTAACGATTGTTACACTCTGTACACTAACAAAAAGATCGTAACTCCATTTTATCTTAATTTCTTTTTTTTCTTTTTTCACGTCCTGATGCAAAAGCATTTTATACGGCTAAGGAAAAGATTGCATTCTATACGAACTAGGTGATATAAATTTTGTTTACACCCTGATATAATTTTCTTTACATCAATGTTAGGCAGTCGCACATAAACGTTTTAAAGCCATTAATTGACGAAAGCGGGTTTAAAATATAATATAAACACTAAACACGGGTTACGCTATCGTAATATATTGAAATTAATTATATAATTATGGTACAGGTGACAATTCCACGCAAAATTGTGAAATCTATTCAATAATTATAATGATAAAAAGCAGCTTGAGAGAAGATTCATACGATCAGATTTCCATTGTCCAAGTATACCAAGTTGTCCCAAGATGTTTTGTTATTATTATTAACAATTTACGATTTGAACATACAACAATATGAACAAAACAAATGACAAGCGTACGTGTTCTAAAATGCGGCATATCAAATATAATGGGAAAACTTATATGGAAATCTCCACGGAAGAACCTACTAGTTCGTATAAATACATATATATTGCAATATTTCTGACTGTGGAATAGACCTTGCATTATCATATGAAATTTAGGTACACAATAGATATAGTTACGAAGCGTAGCAAGCTTCAGCTATTGTAAACATTTTTTTACCTTAAACCTAATTCAGCTGAACAAAATATTTTCTACAAACAAACTATAACAATTCTCGATTGCGTTGTTTACGATCTTCTTGACTTTAGTCTAATTTTCAGTAACCAATTAATCGGCATTAATGACGATTATTGTGTGTTGAAATTTCGTTTTCAGTTCACGGTCCACAAACTTTGCTTCTTATATTTACAATGTACATAATATTTTCTTTACTGAAGTTACGATTCTCATTTGTGCTAGTTGTGAGAGGTGGCACATGTCTGCGGAAAGCTACAGTTGATTTCCGTGAAAAGTCATTATCTAAAGGCATACTTGAAAGTACCTACGTGAAAGTGGAGTGGAGCGGAGAAGTTTGTTTCAAACTTGAACATTTCGGGAATATGCTGACTCACTGTATTACAAAATTTTGCTCATTTGTATATCACGCTGCTACTGTATTACAACTGATTTGTTTACCTCCGTTCAGAGCGTTATTGCCTGATGATGCTGACAAGTACACAGAACAATTACGATATTTGTGAAGTCAAAATTGATTAATAGTTTGTAATTAACTGCAGATGCCTTAGATTAATTATCGACGGAACTTATATATGTAGAAATGGTATCACCAAAGCAATTGTGTTCCTTATATTATTGCCTTGCTTTAGTATTTATATGCCAATGTTCGCCGAACGAAAAATGTATTGCAGAATGTTTTCATTTATTCTCAAGAACAAAGTACAACTTAGATCTTTTTATTATGACCCAGCTTTGGTCAGTTTTATAATCGTACTATTTATGTAAGCAAATACGCAAAAAAACCCAAATCATTTTTTTACATCCTACCAAATATTTTGGTGAGGAAAGTTGGGTTTTACTGAAAAATGAATACATGTCCTCGCTATGATCGTTAGAGGATTTTTGTCGGTGACAAATGTTGCCTAATTGTCCGAGGAATATAACCGCTGCGCTGTTAGTTTTAGGGCCGACTTTGGGCAAGCGAAGAAAGAAGTGACCGGGTCCGTAACAGGTTTTACCTACGAAAACTATGGCAAATGTGAGAACAAAAACAAAAAAAAGAAAAGGCGTTGGGATTAAACAGATATTAACAGTAAAAGGCGGCTTATGCTTTGGATGATTTAGAGGCTCTTAGGGCCTTTTTCTTGTCACGCGGGTTTGCGCCCGCCCGCACCGAAAGATCTGTCTCGATCTGAAAATGCGAATCATCCAAAGTAATTTTGTTAGTGCGAAAGGCACCGCCTTTATGGTACATACTTTAGATTGAATCGTTGTTTGTGAAGTTATTTTTTGTAGATATATCTTTCGTTTTGCGAAGATTACTTTTTACTTTTTCTTGTACATATGACATTAATAATTTTATGTTATACATTCTAGTATCTTTTAAACAACTGCTGTCACTTCAGTTACACTACTACTATTATCTTTCCCATTTCTTATACGTATGCATTCTTTATCTCGATATATTGATATTTGTTGAATTCTCATGTTCTTACACTTCTACTCTCCGTTTTTCTCCTTGTTATTGACTATTACCCAAAAGTTGTTTCATAGAGATAGCTTCTTAGCGACGAGACAAATTTATTAGGTTCCGTTCGAATGAATTTGTTAGTTGCGAGTTCTTATATATATCTTGCGAAGTGACCCAATTGCAAACGTCTGTGACTCGCAAAAAACTGGGACGCAAGTTTGAGAAGTTGGACTTCTGCTGATTGCAGCGGTTGTAGATGTTGTACTGTCGCAGGTAAACCTCAAGATTCACATCCGGGCCGCATACAGCTGAGGCGGTCAGACCAGCGACCGTTGGCTCGCGCTCGACGGCGCACACTACGCATGACCGTCACCATCGTCACTGTTTTCGCTTGCTGCTGGATGCCATACGTCACCATGACCCTTTGGTGAGTAAATAGTTTGATTAAAATTGAAAAACAAATGACACTGTATAGTAATCTTGGTGCTTAAAACAGGCTGACTAGTACTTTACCTCCCAAGATCCTGCTGCTGATTGAGAAACGATATTTAATAAGTTACGGCGTTTTTGTTTGTTTTAAATTAATTGTGTCTTTGCTTTCGTAACTTCTGTTCCAGTAAAATAATTGAATACATTTTCTTTCCTTTATACTCTTAAACAATTCGAGAACAAAAAAGGGACACTCAAGTTTGGCGGAAAACCCGACAACAAGCATTTTCGTCTAAATACTTTTTTCTTGCATGGAATAATAAATTGAAACAGCAACTTTTTATTACTATGCCCATTATAATAAAATACGAAGGAAAATACAATTCTTTATTAAATTCCGACAGTGTTATAAAATATGAATTACCTTTTCATTATACAGTGGAATTTCTGTAAAATTTTGATAAACTTTCGTATCAAATACATTTTGGAACATTCTAGCTTCTTTGGCGCGCATCGCTGCATTAAACAGTGACTTGGTTTGTAAAAATAAATATAACGCACTGTGACAACAAAGGAAAACAAAAGATTAATATGCTATGTTGAATTTCATCAAAATCAGCTGAGCGAAATAGCCGAAAACGGTCAGACAGACTTATTTTCGCATCAATAGTTTGAATAAATTATTGTCGAGCTAAAGGAAGATTATGAACTAAAGTAGGCTTTTATAAAATATCCAATACCATCGTTTCATTTCGTTTTCTGATTGAAAGATACCTTATATGATTTTGTTGTAAAAGTAATAAATACTTACGTATTCACGTTTCTCGTATGATATTTCTGCTCAATTTATTTTTTGAAAAATATTCTAATATTTTTTACTATTGTGGCAATTCTATTATTTGCATTTTTTTAAGGTCGATGGTAGTTATTAATAAAGAAGAATATAGTAGATATCACCTAACATTGTGAAGGTGAATTAACTATATTTGGCATTGAACTGTGTAATGCTTCACCGATAGAACGAAGTTTATTTTAGGGATTGGACAATATTATTTTGCAGAAATTCCTTAGGGTTATTTGGGTTATTTGAATTTTTTGTTTTTTACTGGATGGTACTTTATCAGATGGTATCATTAACATTAGTAAGCCAAAGATTAATCTGTCGAGAATAATGTTTCTATTTAAGATTTTCCATTTACATTTGTATTGTTATACTCGTAGAGCAAGTTTCTTTTTGATAATGACCTCGACCTTAAACGCCTGTCGCTTCTGATTTATAGACACAGTTTGAGCGGGTCCTTCGGGGAATTAAAAGCAAATTAGTGGAAAGGAAATTGAAAAAGAAAATCTCTCTATGAGAGGAGACCCCGTCCAGCAGTTGACCACTAAAAGGGTGAAAAAAAAAATATGAAACCAGAATTGTTCTTTACTTAGGTATATGTTTGATCGTCAATCGGCAGTCCACGTGTCCCGTCGCGTCCAGGATCTGTTCTTCATCATGGCGGTTTCCAATTCATGCATGGACCCGCTGGTCTACGGCTCCTACACCCTAGATATGAAGGCAATGACTAGAGGACTGACGAAGATTTTCTGCATCAATAAAAGCAATTTAGACACACATGGTAATAGATACTCACACTTAAATCGAATTCACACACATTCATTGAATATAGTTTTCTTTTCTCTGTGATTGATTTCTAATAAGATCTTGATAATTATCTTTAATCTATATAATTAAATAAATCTTTATAATTATCTTTAATATATAATTACAATTTAAATACGTGCCCAATAATAAAAGGGAGTATTTCTGATTTGAATCGCAATAACCGTTCCATATTTTTATTCACAAA
Organism: Aspitha aspitha aspitha; assembly: GCA_018246895.1. Lineage (NCBI taxonomy): Eukaryota > Metazoa > Arthropoda > Insecta > Lepidoptera > Hesperiidae > Aspitha > Aspitha aspitha. Next base: position 6,462 of record DWGJ01004308.1, on the reverse strand, counting down.
TAACTATTGTATTTCAAAAATCCCAAGTTAGCAATATATACGATTTAATTTTTAAAATACATATTTATGATAATGAATATCGTACTGGAACTTCCTACTAAAATGCAGTAAAAAAAAAGTTTAGTCCAGACCATCTTTTTAAAACTTTTAACGGGTCAAGTATAATATTTCCTGTACTTACCTTCCTTTCCTGTACTTTTCTGTACAATAGATCGATTCAATTATTTTCAAAATTTGCGTCATCAAACGCGATATACATATGTTTATACAGACAGTCTTAATAAACACATCATTGACATGTCTCATTTGAATATAATTTATTTGTAAATTAGATTACGCAATGCATCTTAATACAATTTTTTTTAATCCAATAGATATTCTAATCGTGTAGGAATCAAGCAATTTAAAATAAAAAAACATGTTATACATAGACTGTAGATTATCTTTTAAAAATTTTGTAAAGAGATTGTTTGAATCCTATTACAAATCTCGGGCATTTAGAGACTGGTAATTAAAAACTTAAAAATTCTGTATGAAATTCAATGTAAGGGCGAATAATCCTTTAGGTATTACGGGTTACTGACCTTTACAACCTTGCAGGTGTGATATCTCGCTCTACTAACAACAGTCATAAATTGGTGACAAGAGACATAGTTCATCAGAAAGCAGTGAGTAAATATACTTGTTTTATGTTTATAACTAAGTTAAGTAAGTTATCATACTTGTAACAGTAAGTTATCATACTTCCTTTTTTATGTTTTTATCATGAATTTGTGTATACACCCGGAGTGCGATTTATCCAGGTCTAGTGCACTCTAACAACTTTAATGGTATTCAACGTACGTACATGTATTTTACCGTAAATATTAGGTATTTTCAGTGTTGACGAAGTACCTAAGTACCGCATATGGGTTTGTTGTTAATTTTGGGTTTACTTGAGGAATTACATTTGGCTATGACTTTTTCGCCTGCACTGCACTGCTTTCGTCAGGTGGAGAATGGTGGTGGAAAATCTACTCTTTTGCATTATAATTTGCAAAATAAAGTATCAGTTTAGAAATGAGTGTTGAGAGTCCTTGCTGTCTACCATTCTGTTGTCTACGGTATGCGTGAAGACAATGGCGCCAAAAGTTTATTTTTTTGGAACATTCTCTTTACTTTATGACTGATAATCTAAAAATTGAAATTTCGTATATAACCTAAGTCATATAAAGTCTTGTGGAAATTCAATCAGAATTTAAGGTTTATTTGTGAGGCTTACGGGTAGCCTATTTGGAATAAGGTTGTAATAAAAAATTGCCTCTGTCAGAAAAGGTCGTTGATCTATAGCCACCCATATTTCTATAGAGGGTTTTCTAATTTCTATTCTCTCTTGTTTTACACAGAAACGCGTCAACCTATACGTTGGGGCGGGGTTGCAAGAAACATCACTGGTCGGCCCGATCGTAAACTCTGACCCGACGCCGTGTTGGACAGAACGCCATCTCGATAAAATGACGAAGACATCGAATTGTGAAGTGTTTACACTCGAAATCTAGAGATCTAAGGACACCATTCAGTACACGCAAACTTGAGTTAAGTACATATAACATTTCTTAAATGTGTTCAATTATTTTATCACCCGAATGTTCTGAATCATGTAACAATGTCCTATCACTCAAGAATCATATTACATACTAGCGGCCCGCTCCGGCTTCGCATGGGTATAAAACAGTATTTCTCCACTATTTATGGATGTAGGAGCTTTAAAAAATGGAGTAACTTCTCCCGTTTCCCAACATTTCCCTTCACTGTTCTGCTCATATTGATTGTAGCGTGATGAAAAGTATACTATAACCAGCTCAGAAGTATGAAAAATAATTGTACGAAGTTTCGTTAAAATCCGTCGAGTAGTTTTTGTTTCTATAACGTTTATACAGACAGACAGACAGACAAAAATTTTACTGATTGCATTTTTGGCATCAATATCGATCCTTAACCCCCTGATAGTTATTTTAGAAGTATATTTTATGTACAGAATTGACCTCTCTACAGACTTATTGTAAGTGTAGATATGTGTCAAATTTCGTTCAGACCGTTTCAGTAGTTTCGGAGGCCATTGAAAAGGAACATCGCGATATGAGAATTATGTTAATGTGAGAAAAGTTTTTATTAAACTGTATATTGTCATGAGAGCCAAACGTGTCTGCCAAATTTCAGCTCAGAAGTTTTAGGGGAAAGTGAGTGAAATATTGTTTGCAAAACTCCAGAGCTATACAAATGAAGATAGTTAAAACTGTTCATTGTACAAGTTACGTTGTTTAAGATGCCGTCGTCCTCACTGTTGTTTACGTAACCAGTGTTGAGTTTATTATGTTTCTTATTATATCGTCACGTCAGGTCCCTAACGGGGTTAAAGGCAAAATTTGAAGAAGTCAAAAGTACATTGCAATTGAGTAGGCTTTGCTAAGATTTTAACTAGCAAGCTAACTGTTTTGACTGCGGTTGTTTTTGAATTCAAAGAACTATTATAAAGTTGCAGAGGTTAACGTCTCGCCTGTACAATTAAATTACGATTATATTGTGATTACAACAAGATTATGTGCCATATTTAAAGAAAACAAAGCGATTTTCCAATTTGAATGGCATTACCACTGCGCTTTTTATAGAGATATTAAAACTTCGTGTGCCCTGAGTAAATCGTTAATGTTAGGTGGTATATGTGTATGTGATATATGCGATTAATTTACGGGAGCGCACAAGGAAACCACCATTTTGTAACAACCCGAATCTTTTATTAATGAACAGAACTGCGGGTGGACGCATCACAACGTATTCGCGTCCACCCTCACAATCTACATATACATTTATCAAATCTTTCAAAATCCCCTAGAACTGCCCTTAAAATTTAATAAAACATATTCCTTTAAATGTAATGACGAATACATAACGAATTTTGAATGATTGCCAAATATGAGTAGGTACCAGTATTATTCACCTCCATTGAACGAACTGCGTAACATAACCTTTACATAACGAGTCTTGCTGCTGTCGGTATCGGGGCTGGTGCTGGTGCTGGTATAAGCAAGCTACAATTTATGACTTTTTGACTGTAAACTAATTTTAAATAAAAATACAATGTATTCATTAAAACATGTTTCCATTTATTAGTGATAATCGTTCCCTACAACAGGGTAAGTAGATCAGCTCCTACGTTGACATTTACAAACATTTTTTTCCTTGTTAAAACAAATTGTAGACCAAACTAAGCTCTGTATAATCAACTTCATTGTAACAAATTACTTACTATAACGAACATTTTGTAACCCCCTTCCGTTTGGTTACATCGAGGTAGTTGTGTATAGATAGTTAGGTAGGTATGTACGAGTAATTGACGTTCATTTAGTTACATGTCGCTCGCGCTCGGCCGCTGGACTGAAACAAGGCCGGCTTCAATCCCTTTTAGTCAAGGTTTTACACCGTATAAATTGCGTAATGAAATAGATTGATTGTTTTAATTTAAAGTTTATTTTGTTATTTTTAAAACATGTAAATAAAAGCTTGTCTTTAAGATATTTTTTTTTATTTTTACTTATTCGTTAACTCAGTAAACCCTTTCATATGATACCCATATCATAGGTGGCAAATAAAATAATTGGTCCGTCATCGTAAGTCGTCCAGCATATCTTTTCTATAATGACGTCACTACGTTAATCATGCGTTGTCATCCAAACCAAAGCTATACTCTGAATCCCAAATTCCGAACTTAGCAGACCCGAGTGAAGGGACATCTATAAGGATACGCTTGTGTCTAGCAGTTGGCAGTGGGCCGCTAACAGTTGACGCTCGGGTGGATGGGACTCGAGCCTGGCTCACGACTGTACCAATACCACTTGAGCAATACCTAAGCTGTCGAAATAATGGACTACAACATATTTAAATACTTCCAATAAAACTCCACAAGTAAATAGAGCGTTCCGTGCCTACCTTCGTACTTGTACCTATACATTTTTAGTTTAACTGTAGAAGGCTTATTACCATTGTTCTACTGAAAATGGGAGAAATAGATGTTATATGAGATAAGTTGAGAAAAATAAAGTTTTCCAGGTTTCGACGTGACACTCGGAGCGGCAGCGGCGGGCGTTGCGCGCGGAGAATGTCGCCGCGGTGTTATCGCGCACTCGACGCGATAACACCTTCAGCCGTCGATTGTGTTTCAGCGACATGATTCACCGATTGTCAGAGTCGCCGGCCGCCCTGCGCCGCGCCGAGCGCCCGCGAGCCGGTACCGTTCACACGTCAACGTGGCCTCTTTATCGAACGGATACTTATATTTAGCAACATCGTAACGCTACACTTATCTGTTTGTTGCGAAGATGACAGCACAGATAACCGATCGCGATTGACACTCGCTGTCGAACTCGCGGACGTTATTGAGAGCCCGAGCTGCCCGCTGCCCGCTGCCCGCCAATCGCGCAGCACTCCGCCGCACTCGCCGCCCGCATGATCGTCTTGCTGCTATTTTGACTTCGCAGTGTTTTTAGAACACATATTCAATATTTCTCTTTTAAACTTTTGAAAATAAATGCACTAACTCCTTTAGATACTCGTACGCAACGAAATTGCGAAAGATGTCAGAGATATATCTACCTAGGTATCTGTTTTGCTTTAGTTCTTCAATTGACCGTTACGACGCGCTATCGGTACTTGAGCCGAGTCTCCTTGCGTACGGGTAGGGATGTAAACTATCCTAAACGTTGGTTTATTTCATTCGTAGTTAAATTGAAGCCATCACACGTTTACATTCCCTTCTGCAGCAGTCGGACGGCAGCGGGCTCCCCGGGCGGTCCACTCCTACCTACTCGTATATTAAGGTCGCAGGCGTCTGATACTAACTTAACATACCACAATTAATATATTATGTATTCGTACAAAATGAACTTATAAGTATTACTAATGGTCTTATACCTAGGCCACTGCAATAATAAACACTACCGTCGCCCGTCACCCGGCAGTCGCTCCTGGTGCTGTTTGGATGTTAACGAAAGCCTTTGTAACCGTCCACGGTTACTCAGCTACCTCTTCGGACATGTGCAACAGCAGTGGAGAGTGAAGACACCCCCCCCCCCCCCCACGCTTGCGACATGCCACTCTTGCTACACGTATTTACTTGCAACCTCAAACAATAACATTCATTTATTACATCATTTTTTAGTATTCTTAAAAAAAACTTTCATCAGCAGTCGTAGGGACCAGCCGGAGGCCTATTTTAGTGTTAGTAACTATGAAGAAAATAAGTACCTATACAGTGTTTTGTTTAAACTTAGTTCTCAATTGGGCAATCGTTCGAAAAGCAAACCATCTTCGTTTTAATAACCTCTTCCTTTTTGCGTTTCATTTATGATACTACAAGCGGCGCGCCCCGGCTTCGCACGGGTATAAAACCGTATTTGTCTATTATTTAATGGATGTTATTTGACATATAAACCTTCCTCTTCAATCACTCTGTCCATTAAAAAAACCGCATCAAAATCCGTTGCGTAGTTTTAAAGATTTAAGCATACATAGCGATATAGGAACAGAGGAAGCGACTTTGTTTTATATATTTTTATTTTTTACACGAACTTCCGAGTTGCCTGTTACATTATACAAGCTGTATCAGTAAACTCCTTGAATGCTATATTTCCTATAAAATCGTAAATACAAATAGATCCGTTGTCCACTTTTCTATCTATTGTTGAGAAAAAGATGGGTAATGCCTTGTCGTAACGATACAGTTATACTAGAAGAATTGAATAAACTTAGAAATGGATTACATAGGTACTTCGTTTCTAAGACCTTCAGCACTTGACGCGGTCCTCAAATATTCCTAAACTTGCCACTCTCTTGATACATTGTAAAACTCTGACGTTTTAATCTAACTTTATCGTCCTCCATATGACAAAATAGGGTCTGCGCTTTAGGGACTAAAGTACTTTATTGTTTGTGAAGTAATTCTTTTTGAGAAGATTGGTACGTAAGTATGCAGTATGTTTGCAGTAAGTATATAAGTAATCATGTGCATCATCCCACTGCTGGACAAAAGGCTCCTCGGTGAAGTCATTAGTCTTATAGCTTAATGGTGAATTAAGCTTTGAAGGCTTAAAGCCGAATTGTAATATTGTTATGAGAAATTCATTATGGGTAAATATTTTGCTTTTAAATTTTGTACATTGTATAATTCCGTATATTCATAAAATTTGACATTTTTTTATGTCAGGTTTATTTGATTTTTAATATCATTCCGCGTGGCACATTATTAACTAGCTGTGCCAACATTTGTCATTGCTGCTCCACTCCAATTAGTTATAGCGTGATTTTATATAGCCTATAGCCTTCCTTAATTAATGGACTATTCAATACAAATATAATTTTTCAATTGGAACCAGTAGTTCCTGAGATTAGCGCGTTCAACGAAACAAACTCTTCAGCTTTATAATATTA
>DWGJ01004307.1:0-11848 GCA_018246895.1 Aspitha aspitha aspitha | reverse complement strand
TGATGAGCACATTTGTTTGTTGTGTCTGGTCGTAATAAAAATATCTATATAAGTACTATATCGTATGTATATATGTACTCGTATGTTTATCAGCTGTCCGGTCACCATGACACAGGAATTAAATTGCCTAATTTGGGATCAGGCAGCCGTGGAATGTGGAAATGTCCCCAGTTATTTATTATTATTTATTTATTATTACTATATAATCGAACGGTATAACATATAAGCTTAGTTTCGTACCATATTCATAAAGTATGGACATCTTGTCTATCAATCAGGTAATTGACTACACAGAAGATTTAAATATGGCAAAATAATAGCACCCGATTGTCAACAATTACTTTAGAATTACATGAGTTTGAGAAACCATATAACTGGAGGTGATAAACAAACCAGATTGCTAATAGAACCATTTAACCGGCAACTATTACAAACATTTTATGCACGATGATAATAATATGTAAAACCTAAACAACCAACGGTAAACACTTTGCATTAATTATTACTATGCACCCCGGACGTGGAGCTTGCGGAGAAAAAAATTCTTTGAATATTCATGCACAAAATTGATTGGCGTTCGTGTTTCAAGACTGGGAAATTGCAATTTTTTCCTCAAAATTTCCGCCCGTAGCGCTATCAGTTACTTCCCTATTAAATTTTATTTGCACAGATCGCATTTTCTAAGGTGCTTAATTAGAAGATGGAAATGGAACGAGCCAAAAGGGAACGGTTAGATTGCGCTCCATAAAGATATACTGTTGATTTAAACTGTGCTATGTGGTACAAGGTACTGGCCTTCGCCAAGATCAGAGACTCACGCGTATTGCCAACATAACAACAACAACAACAACAACGGCCACTGTGCCAAAAGTGCACGACTGGGAACAAGATGTTACAATGGCTAACGTTAGTAGAATGATTCTTGTATATAACTTGAATGATGATATATAATGATATAATATTGCGGAAGCTTGACAAATAAACGGGTCATCGTGTGCAAAGGCTGTCTAAGTCTGTAACGCGTATCTATTGACATAAATAATCCAGATACGGAATTTTTAAACCAGTCGTGAAATAGACTGATGATTTGTATATACTCTAGCACTATAAGTTCTGACTGACGTCTGAATAAACCTGGGGCATATATCGTACATTACGATTATGCAGTTATTAGCGGACAAATTTATAATCTTTGGCGTCATTACACGTTACAAATCGGAACGGGTTTGGCATATCGAGTCAATAAAGGGTGGTTAACATCATAAATAAGAGATCGGAGGGGATCCGGTCGTGGGTTATGATCCAACATTTATGGTGACTAGTTATCGGGGCTTGGAGCGAATGGGTTTATTTGTCCCAATTATTAACCGTGCAGAATATCGGGCAAGCAAATGCATAATTTGGAACTGTTTTTAAACTTCTATACCAAAACTATAACCTCTCCGTTAATATTGTAGAGTAAAACTATAATAGTCATAATATTTTTTGAGGGTTACGTTTTCAAATAATAAAGAAGTATTATTAGAAACTAGTTAGATAATCAATAAATTGAAAATTAATGAAAAGAATTATTAAATTTAAAATTATGGAAATCAATTATCGTTCGTTCAAACTAAGAAACCAACCATTTCATGTCACTTGTTCGTTGGAAAAAACTTTAACAATTAACTTCAACGAATTTATCTAACGTATTTTGCCGCAGTAAAAAATACCTAATATAAATATTGCTTCATTGTATCTCTGAATACAAATACATACTTATAACAGCAAAAACACATTGGATTACGGAATAGCGTCGGTTTACAATAAAATCATATGATACAATGGACAATACCGCAGTCGTTATGTGAACAGTATTCTCGCCATATTGCGTTTCTTTCATAAGAATGCCCGGACCTTTCATAATAAGAATATGTTGCCCATAAACCTATTTCAAACAAAACAGAGGATCATTCGAATCCCGTCACGTTTCGCGTTGCGGATGGCTTAATTGAAATAATATTCTTTGTTCACGAACCAAGGGAGATTGAGGGCGGGACGTGCGGTGTTCTTGTTGTTTTTCCCTCTCGGGCAAATGAGAAATACTTTCCTCTTTGTGACACACGACGCCCGGTGACCGCCGCGCGCAAGTGTAGGGTGGCCATACGGTGCGATCTCGTTAGGACCTTCCTTGTACTATTTTTGCATTAAAATGTCAATACGTATAACTCCTACAAATGTATAAACAAACAAATATCACGTTTTAGGATTTGCAGCGGCTACGACCTTGACTAACTTCTTTCATATTTTCTACCGTGAACAAGATTCGCGTGTATTACGTATTATGTGTGTAATATGATTTCTATAGTGTTCCATTTGACTAACATTGGTCTAACCACGGTATGATAACCCTATAAAGACAACGGGTATTTGTTGCATACGACGGTTCTAGGACTGTGTGAAGTAAGGTCGACTAGGGAGGCTGATTTCTAGCAACGGATCTCAAAAGATGACGGATGGTCTTGTTAATTGGAACGTCCTATTTTTTTATAAGTGACGCATGGCTACACGACATGTGACTAACAAAAAACCTTTTGCAACAGCAAACTCTTGACAATGTGCCGCCTCTAATGTCATGATAGGTTTTAAGCGCGATGATTAAATTTCCCATCTAATTAATTCAAGCCAAGAAAATTCATTTTAAGGACTTTTAAAATTTATTTCAATTTTATGTGAGCTATTACTTCTATCTCTAGGATCCATAGTTGTAAGCTCAATCATGTATCATAGAGATAAAAAGGGTGTGTTGGGTATGTAATTTTTGTGCATTAAAATTATGGACAGAACTTGGTTTAATTTTAGATTTAATTACTTTAGTAGGCCCCGATTTTTGGAAGGGATCCTGACACTTATTTTACATAACTGTATTCGGTGGGATCTCGTCACATTTTCTGAATTCAATGAATGAAAAAATAATTATTGGGAAGAAATAATAAATATCGCATAAAACGCGCCGTATACGATATTACTGTTGCTGTTTCAGGACACAAAATGTGCAATTTTCTGAGTTTTATATTTACTTGTATCCTAAAATTTACACACACCAAATTTCGAGTTTGTACTTGTTCGAAAAGTAGTGAAATGGGCAAAGAATTTGACAACATATTCTTTTTAATGTGATTATATTCTTTTACAGCCCTCACGTGCCGTTTATGTACGTGGTATCCGGCTATCAAAAGAGGCTTAATTTCATTATATTAAAAGGAGCGATCACTTCGGCTAAACTAAACCGGCTTTGAGGCTCAACGTTATTAGCTTCATATTAGCCCATCCCAGTCGATTTGAGCCATTTTGTGCTCATATAATCAGCTTTATACTGTCAACAGATTAATGGATTAAACTGTTATGTCTTGCTGTCATGCAAATTACTTGGAATTGATCATTAGTATGGAGATGTAGATGTTTGTTTTAAATCACATCTTCATCACCTTACTATATTACTTAGCTATATAAAATAAGGACATAATATGTACCTATTCAAAAATTTCGTCTTCTTATTGTGTATTATGTCTGGTTAAAATAAAATTCAATGAATTGTTTTGTTGCGATTTTTCTGACCGCCTACAGAATTACCAGATCTAAATAAAGAATTCATTTCTCACTTGGTCTCAACGGCGAAAAAACTTTTGCACATTTACGTGTATAAGAAAAGTTTAGGCGGACAAATACTTCGCGTGGTGAATTCTGAGATGAGAAATGGCGGCTATCCGTGCGTCTGACGTGTCGCGAGCCCGGTGGACCGATGAGTGAGTATCCTACAAATGGGAACGCTAGTAGCAAGTTCTTCGCTTGAAAGCCAAATATTTCATCGTATCTAAACAATGTAGTCAACTAGTACATTCTTCACTTACAATATTTTGTTGGACTGTGCCATTCGCAATCGACTGACACAGTCTAATCCTGACGCAGCGCGGACTACTTTACGAACAATTAATGAACATTTATGGTCTCCGGGAGTCTCTAAAGTTATATTAATGTCATAGAACGTACAACACATCCGAACAATATTAATCACGGAAGGTGAAACAACTATTACCTTTATTACTTACAATAACCAAGATTCTTAGCTTTTAATTAGTATTGGTAAAGCATTGTTGTAGAGGTTACATAAATTTAATACTTATCTGTTTAATTTCAATGTTTAGTATTCTTAAAAACATCTCATAATGAAATACCTAGAAACAATACAGGATGTTCGCTTAGCGCTCACAGAGACCGATTAACAGAAGTTTGAGATTCTCCGCTTTGTGCAAGCCCGCATTAATGCAATAACTAGCTTGGAGCGAAATTTTCGTACGAATAAATAACCGTACAAATTGCATTTAATTGTAACGCTCCGAGTAACAGGTGGCCGCTCATTTTGTTATTGTTTGCTTTCAAACAAGCATTTCAAGATGCGTTCGTATTATACAACGTTATGATTGAATTTAAGTACAAGCGTCGTTCATGCCTAACTTAAAACCTTTTGACCGAACAATATTTCTGACTTTTTCTATTGGCTTTCCCTATGCCAGTTGAAATATAAATATTATCTATTTTATATAGGTATGTACAAGTATTTATCTGTACATTTACCTTTGGAATAATGTCAATAAAATAGAAACACACACATGAAATGGTTGTTATAATTTAATGACCACAATTCAATTCACAAATATAATACCATTAAATGTTATTGGAATTTTGATTAACCACTTAAAACAAAAATTATAAGTAGGTATTACTTTTTAAGGAATTGAAATACAAAAAGTGCATAACAAAACTTCCAGAGAGTGTGTACACGACGGCGTCGTGGCTACAACGCTAGTAAATAATAAAATAGATGATTTATTCAGCAGGCGTCTGAGTTTAATACCTCCCGCGCTGCTTATAATCTCCTTCGCGTCACACATGTTTTCATTCCATTAGCTATCGTAACAAAGATATTTGGGGCGTTGAAAAGTCAATCGAAGTTAATTCCATATTCGTGTTAAATTTAGATAGTTGTACGTAAGAAATGTAGCGAGTATTTTAAGTTATAATTAATAATAAAAGCTGTTTTTTACATATACATATGTACATCTTAGAGTCTGTATTATCGGTGCGACACAATGCTGTCAGGTGCTCGCTGACAACTACGAAAAACAGAGACCTAATCCAAAACCTTGTATCCTTCGAAATCATTATAAAGGCGTATTAACAAAGAAGGTTTTAATAACACATTATTATCGTGCTATAACACGAGTACGAACCCAGCTACTTTGGCTGGAATACATTGTAAATGAACGTTTGCACACAGAATATACCCGTGGTCATTAGCGCACGGAGCAGCCAAATATTATACCCGGAAACGAGATGTTCCAATTATCACAGATGCAAGGTAGATCTATACTAATATTATAAAGCTGAAGAGTTTGTTTGGTTGAACGCGCTAATGTCAGGAACTACCGGTTCGAATTGAAAAATTGTTTTTGTGTTGAATAGTCCATTTATTGAGGAAGGCTATAGGCTATGTAACATCACGCTGTGACGAAAAAGAGTGGAGCAGCAATGACAGATGTTGCAAAAACTATATTATATGTGCTCATACGAAGTTACTTGTTGGATTGTAAAACTGAAAACATTCACAAATATCGTTAACACCGCCTATTACACATGCTTATGTGTATGTGAATATTAAGAAATAAATCCACACAGATGCCGAGGCGCCGCGCCGGGCGGCAGTCGGTTTGAAAATACAACTTACAAAACATGGTGAATTGTAACTTATGATAAACAGAAAAATTTCTTTGCAGCAACAAACAAAAATAGGAAACACAAAACCGTAGCGAGAAGCGCAAAATGAACAGGAGCTGGGTGGCGTTCGCTACTTAGTACACGTCTAAGCCCGGTTATGACTCGCGCACGTAACAACAAATTCTGTAGCTCGTGTAACTTTGCCGACATTAATTAAAAATAACCACAAACTTCCTTTACCCCTACTAATGAAACGGAAGCGCCGTCCCCGTGAAGTCGAGAAGCGAACACGACTTCGCACTGCGTTCAACAAAAGTAAATGCAAATGGCGCCATTTTAAATACGTTTAACATAATTTCATCGCTCGATTTTATATTCATTTCAGTATAGAGCGTCTGTGGCTTTTAACGTAAAAACGAATTAAAAGCGTCGAGCCTAGATGTTTTTATACAATTTTAAATCATTTCAACTCTCTTTAATCTCTTACGAAGTGAAATTTGTTTCGTACATTTTTTACAGGTTTTAATTAAAAACGACCGAACGTGTGCGGTAATTTTGAAACGTTTTCTGTTAGTTTCAAATTAGCCGGATGAATTTTGGCGTCCAAACAAGTTTCACGCCAAGACAATTACCTCCGAGTACGTGTTTAAATAGAAAGGACGTATTTAAATGATGTTTACAATAGCGATTCCAATGGAAATCGCCGAGGGAATAATGCCAATGGCGGATCGATTAGGAATCTGTGCTAGCTGTTGTATTCATATTTATAAAAGTAAATTAATGTAACCCTTTAGAACCTAATTACACGAAAAAACGGTAAAATATATTAAATTCATCGATTGAAGTATCGAAATTATTTATGAAAACGTTACTGAAGACTCATGAGAAGAATATGTAGTAATTACGTTCTATTGAGACTTTGAAATCTGATATCGTATGTCTGTATCTCATCGCCATACAATTTTTAATAACAAGTACCAAGAGGGTTGCAGTTTTCAATAGAAAAATTTTTCACCGTTTCAAAAAAGACAAGTCAAGGTGTCGGCGCGGACCCGCAAAGTTCGAATCAGAACGTTACCGTACATTCTCGACGCGAACTTTTAATTGCGGCACAAGTTGTACACTTTATGTCTACGAGTATAACGTCAAGAGCTTAATAAATTTCGAACCGCAAATTTCGGTCGGGATCTCGGCCGAAGTTATACCTAATACTCGTCACGAGCAGAACAAATAAACAGGGACGTTCAAGTTAAACAGTGGCGCCGTATTTAAGTTATGAAATAATCCATACGAAGTCACTCCGCTGTGATTGTGTGCTACAATTGGCGGCTTCGTTCATTTTCGTCTTAAAGACAAATAATACAGTAATCAGGACAGACTCGTTTTGACCTTCAACATTCAGCGGGTGGGCGATACATGTTCATAAGATACAGCGCTCAACGATATATGTATATGTGGTCGAATTAACTTGATTTCTGCTCACAACCCTGATGTTTTATTACAAAAAGTTTTGGACACGACTCGACCGTTCTCCATTATTGTAAATGTACTTAAATAATAAATGTACTTATCCATGATAATGTAGTTTTTAACAGTGAAGACACACTATAAACAAATAATAAATTTAATATCATTCGAAAAGTGTTTAAATAATTTACAAGTAAATTCTATGTAATTCGGTTTCTATGAAAGGACGTAAAGAACAAAATTTGGTTCGCTACGTGAATCATATTACAAAAACTGACTTCGGATTTATATACACCGTAGTGATAACTTATTAGGAAAGGCTAGAAATTGACGAGCACTTTGTATAGTCGTTTCGTTGGATTTAATAAATTGGATTAAAACTATGAAACACTGTTATTCTGAATTTGAATACATATAAATATCCGACTTCGTTCATAGGTAGAATTCATTTCTCACCTTTATTGCAAGGCGAGCCCGATATAGTATGCTAAATTATTTTATTCTCAAGCATTTAAACCGACACGGAGAGTTAATTGCACATTTAATTTGAAACAAAATTTCAGTTTTCCGATATGATACAACTGGCGCAAACTGGTATCGTGCGGTAATGATGATAGTGAGCCGCGCGGGGCTTGTTGCGGCGCTATCTCGGAGCCACGCCGCGCTGTTGGCACCCGTCCAACGGCCTCGCTTCCGTAAGGCGTTGAAGATACTCAGTTTGCACGAGAAACTTGTTCTTTTCATTATCAAAAACCCTAAGTCTCTGTCGTTTGTTTGAATTCGTCTATTACATCCTATATTTTCCGCTAACGTTACGAACTTGCAAATATTTAATATTACTTGTACATTTCAGATCCAGTACAATATTTAGAAGGCATACCAAATAGTTCCTATAATGTTACCTAGTCGTAGGTCCACAAACTTCGTGGTTACTACTATACATTCAGTCCGCAAATGGCCTAAAAAACAACTTAGTGGTTGAATGACATAAGACAATCTTACGACCGTACAAATATAGTTCGCGGTCCCTCCGACCTGTATTCCATTATAATGCATACAAAGCAATCGAATGTATCCATTACGCACATATTATCCATGCAGATTGACAACAATGACGTCAGAGATTGGCCCGATGCGGTTCAACGCAATACCTCCGACATGAGATGTTGTATGGAGATAAGTTGCTATTGTAACTGTAACTGATTTGATACATAATCATATATCAATACAATAGTATGTAATTTTGGTAAACAAATTCCACTTATGCACTCACGGATTATAAATGACGAGATTTACTGTTACACATCGCACAGTAAAAATACTCGTTGGTATCACGCTCACCTGACCTCTTGATTCACAATAAAAGATACAACAAAATATGAAATCTTCAACATAAAGTAGAACTAAAAACAACAGCTTAAAATTCCTTGCGACACAACTTCAAAACGGTATATTACATTGACAGAATCCGTCATGCTACCGTTACAATCATTTCACAAGTCGTGTGATCTCAATGTCTTTTACAAATTGCTTTCTGCAAACGATCTTAGGTGGTAATAGTGAGAATATCCTCAGTGAGATAAAATGTTAGAAATGTTCTGCTATCATTTGTGTATACATATAATCTTATATCATAAATGCCCGACATGGCTATAAAGGCAACATTGACAAGGTTGAATTGAATTCTCAAATCATGACCCGTATTAAAAGTTGTGATGTTATAAGAATTTGTTTCCTGACCCGAATAACGTAATACAAAGTATGATAAAGTCGAAACGCCAAGCAAATGTACGACGCGGGAAAGCTCTGTAAGAACGATGCAACAAACTAAAAAAAGCACAAATGCAAGACATTTTTCATCGTAGCCGCAGTGACATTGTACCGCAACCGAGTCACATTTTGAACTTTGCGTCTTGTTATTTCGAAATATCTACGTATACTTTCCGCACAACCGCTGACCCAGAAACTAAAGTTCCAACTGAATTTGTCTTCATTTTCATTACAAGAGCGAAGCCACTGCGAAACGGCGAACTATCGCGTAATACACGTACAACCAAACCAAGTTCTAACTACACCTGGCACGAGTGACCGCGAATCATGTAACTACATGTTTAATAGCAGATCGTTGTCGCTCTCGGACCCGATTTGCAAATCCGCCGCCCCAACATTCGAAATATTAAACAGTCGAATGAATGTCGTTGTGTATGCAGCGTGGACGCCACAAAACGACCAATGTCGTTGGACACATCGCTTTGAAGAGGAGCGCTCTTCGTCCGTAGGGAACATAAAAGGTCGACACGAACGGCGGAGGTCTGCGGCGGTTGGCCGTCGTCTAGAGAGCAATGCATTCCGCATCAATACGGATGCTTTGCTGCGACGTCGGTGACATATGAGTATTGCAATTTCCGAACGCGGCGTCGTTAGTCGGGCATGGCGGGATAGACGACTCGATGTATCAGCCGACGGTAATGATTTATGGCCGTTCCACTGCCGGCACCGTTAGAGATAGATTCGCGTAGTGCGTCTAAAAATGCCGATGGATGTCGACGCAGCATTTTATTGTCGTTCGATTTGTATCGCGAAATCTGCCATCGACCCTTTTTTTAGTGCCTCGACGCTTTTGTTAGAAATATCACTCTGGGATCGCCGGTGTTGCATGTTCCGCATTTTTAATGACTGTAGTGGGATTTTACATTAACATCGCTGAGGGATGTGCATCAGATTATTGTTACGTAATAAAAATAATGTTGATTATAAATAACTGATTAGTTATTACCATTACCTGAAAATATAATTCCAAAGACCTTGAAGATATAAAGCAACTTTTGGACTCGACGTTGTATTATAAAAGACATCCATGGAAAGCCTAAAAGAGACGTGATCTGTCATCGCTTAGAACAAAAATAAAAAGAATTTCAAGAAAAGTTAGGCAACCTTAAATAATCTAAAAGTAACAAGTTAACAGAAAAAGTCACACACATAACACGAACAACTATAAAAGTTACCAGATAAAGCTCACAAACTTCGTGGACGATTTTAAAAGTGGAACCTTCCGTAGGTACCGATGTGCAGATTCATTCATCGTATTACGAACGAAATTGAGAATAGTTTAAAATATTCTTTATTGTTCTTTATCGAATTTGTGTAACATTTAATAGACTGTTAAATTAGCAGTTTAATACCAGTTTCTATTGATATTTTATTGAAGATAAGTTGGTTAAAGAGTGGATTTCAGTCTCAGGTGTTAAGTAAACGCAACTTCTATACACAAAATAGCATTCAGCCTATTCCCGTATACTCTAGTAACTTATCAAACAAAAAACCGTACCGGTTACGATTTGAGACTTTTAGGGAAATTACTGACATTAACAAATCTTTCTAAACTACCAATTAGTAAATTGATGACATAATCACCAGCGCAATTTAACATTTGATTTAATTTTTAATAAGCACAGTGTGAACGTTATTCTTACAGATTACCTAATATGAGTAGAAGTGGTAATGAAAGGCATCATCACTTGTGTAACCAGTAATTTCAAAAAACGAATGGAATCCGTATCGAAATTGCAGTTCAAGTGTCTATCAATTCATGCGGAACCTAAACATCACAATTGTTAAGACTCCAAGACGTTACGTCATTTTCAATTGTGTGCAATAAATACATTGAACCTCTGTCTAGGATCACAACAAAACAGCAACCACACTATTTATGAACAACGAAATTACGTTCTTATCAAGCTAAAATGAACTGTATTTCTTGAGCTCATGCGGTTATTTACGCTACGAAAAATTCCTTGTTTGTTCTCTCTCTTCGTTTGTTCGAACTAATATCCAAAAATGCTGAACCTATGATGGGACTTTCAGTAGCAGATAGAGGACTTTTAAGATATAAATTCATTTCACAACTGAAGAAAATCCATTAAAAATATTTTTTATAAACATCCAAAGCAAAGTATTTACTTCAATTATATATAATTTGTTATTTTCTTATTGTTTTTCGCTAAATCAGTTACTAACATTTTGAAAAGGTTTAACAAAGACCTGTAAACATTTTCAACTAAATAAATGTACCTACTGTACGATTGTTTTCATATTAGCAGCGCCATCTAGAGACTTCTACGTGTAACAATTAATTCAAAAGCCTGGTTATTATCAAAGCAACAATTAAATACCTATTACGAAGCATAAAGACGCAATCAAAAAGTTTGAATTCTAAAATGGAAGTGACTAATAACTATACGAGTAGTTAGAAGTGTATTAGACGTTTTCATTGTCACGGGCGTTGTTTTATTTTGATATTATTAGATGGCATTGTATATAATACCAGTTTGAATGACAATGGATTTTAATATAAATAACTTCTAATTGTATAGTTATCTGACGTCTGTAAGTTTTACAATGGCTAGTTGAAAGTTTATTTTAGCACTTTATGTTTTTGTTCGGTCCGTCCGCCCGTTTCGAGGGAAGTTTCATTGCGAAATAGGAAAGTTTCTTCCAGATTGAAATGAGGCGAAAATTGAGACTTCCCGAGACGGGTTCCGTAATTAAAAAGAGTAGCTATATATTGAGAGTTCTAGACCACTTCCGTTCCAGCGTAAATTGACCCCTCGTTGGTATGGAGATAGTA
>DWGJ01004306.1:0-11849 GCA_018246895.1 Aspitha aspitha aspitha | reverse complement strand
CTTATATCGCTCTAGATAGGTCACCTGGTGGTTCAAATGACCCATCAATTTTTTAACATGGGCTTGTAGTCTATAAGTTATGTCTCGATCTTTGCGGTATATTCTAAACGTGTAAACGTCGAACAGGGTAGCACATGAGTCAGACGCATTGTAAAAAGCTTCCGCTACGAAATTTTGTGAGGCAATATTTGTTTACCTTATAAACGCAGTGTAGTTTTTTAATCTATATTACATCATAAGTCTTATCTCACGTTGATGACTACTGGGATTAACCTAGAATTATACGGGAATCTTTTTATCATCAGGTATGACAAAATTACTACAGCGTACGAAAATAGTTAAACAGTGTATGGTTAAATGCGTAGGTGTCGTTGACTTCGAAAGAGGCTCTCAGGACGAATCCTATAATAAAGAAAGGAATGCGACGTCGGCTTTTTGTGACTGTTTAGCGCCGGGCACTAAAATGTTTAGACACAGGTTTAAGTGTTTCGAATTACGATGCGTTTTGTTCGTGAGAACATTCGTGTGATTTTCATTATCGACCCACGAGCATTGAAACGGATTGAACTTGAATAGATTTGTTACCCGACCATATAAATACACTTTGGTTACTGTTTAGTCGACGTGAAAAAAGCGGTGCTTTTTAAGTTCCCCTTTCCAAGTACAATGAAATAATTTAATGTTAATTTCTATTCATTTATGCGAGTATGGACACCCATGAGCGGTCGACGTCACGATGTCGAAGGACCAATCTCCAGTGTTAAATCACGTGCGTGGGCTCAGCGTACGCTATTATTCAAGTCTGATAAATTTACTAATAATAACTTACTATTATACGTTGCTACTTATAAAGAGCCTTTTCGCTTTTATACATTCTTTATATGTATCATACTATTTAGAGCTAACGACTTGTATTCGTATATTTAATACATACCTACTTATCTTAATTTATTGCAATAACAATAATAATATTTATTTTCTTTGATATAACCAATTTTTATATGTAAATTATTTGAGAAAAATAAAATATAATAGGTATAAATACTAACAACTGCGTGATGTGTGGACTGTCGTAATACTTTAAATACCACAAAAGTTTACACACAGTTACCGAACCATCAGTAAACAGATGTAACTGTTGTGTGTAAACATAACGATTTCCCAAGAGTTCGCTAACAAGCGCCCCTGTAATCATCCAGGCTCTGTTATCTTTATTAAAATCTTGAAAATCCCCTTTCATTTGCAGTACTCTATCAAAGGTTGAGTTTTATTATTTGTCCTATCATAATAATATCTGATATTGTCAACAGGCAAACAATTGTCTTAGTTCGTGGGTGTGTTGTGTGCATATTTTTTCAGTTTTCATAAATAGAAGCCAATTTGCGTGCCGATTTAAAGTTCATTTTAAACTGCTTATCGACCACTTAATATTCAATTAAGTTCGACACACGAGTCAATTAAAATCCAGCCGGATACATGCTATGATGTTTTAATTAAACTATTAACGAAGTCCGGTTCAATACAGTAACGAGTAATGTAAATAAATAAACGCGTAAAGGTTATGTTTACGGTCTTTGATATCGGCAGACATGACATATAATATCTGTGTGAGGTCGGAAAGTTACTTATTTATAATTTTAATGGACTATGAATACCCAATCCAATTCCCACTTGAGATAAAGACATCTATTTGAGATAGCGGAGTAGACGTGATTGTTTTTGTTTGTTTGTATGTCACATACCGGTGTCGTAAGGCATTCTGGCCTGATCCCAACTCGGTACAATGTTCTTCATAGTTGCTGTATTATCTGTCTTGTTTGATAAAATGTGTTATGACTTCGTAGGTCAGGGACGTTGAGTCAGTTTGTTACCGCATTGCGTCTCGAATTAATCGGAGTTTGCCTTCTCGGACGAATGTGTTTAGATTAGATTGCATTATTTATTACGGAAATTATAGTTTTCCTATATGTATATCATTTTATACTCGTATTTTTTATTCCAATGTTCAATTGATAGTCGTATCGTAAGTGACGTATTGCACGCAATATATAATAGCTCGGTTCTCTAGATTCCTAGATCGAATTCCTCCCTAAGGTTCGTGTTGTATATAGTATTCATAAGTCGATTTATATTATGATGTCTCCATTGCCCATCAACAATGGATTCTGTTATGCTTAAATTGTATTTGTTCAAATATGTCACAATTTACCGTGTCGAAATATCTTTATGAATGTTCGATGAAAGAAATGCTGTGAATATATGCGTAAAAGTAAGAAATAGGCACTGCGGTCGCTTTCACAAGAGTCGAGGCACCCACGGTTTGCTGATCGCACTTCGTACATTATTTAAATCAAGCTACACTTTATGAACGAGAAAACATGCCTTGCATTGCGCTTCAATACAAAATGTGAACTTGTCGGGCTAAGTTGTACATATACTCGTATATGCTTTGTGAATTATGTGTTATTCGTGTACACTTTGATAGGCGTTTTGTTTATGTTGAAGGAATATTTCATACACACGCATTGGAATGTATGTTCCATTGTACCTTTATGCACTTATTACGTCATGCGTCCGTCCTAACCTAAAATTGCGTTCTTTCGAGTAGCATAATTACATGAATGAGTCACGGAATAAAAACTGTATAGCTCATTGCATCAGACCAATTTGAATAGATGAACTAAACTCGCTGATGTATCTGGATTTACGATCTCACGCAACGAACGCCTCACTATATTCTTCTTCTGTTTTTAAATACTGTTTTTTTAATGAGCTTCCGAATGGCAAACGCGTGCGTATAATAGCAAATTTACGTTCAGCTTTACCAGGTAGTAATAAAGTCACACACTAAGCCGAATAAAAAATTGTTGAAAGAATGACGTTAGAAAACCCGTTTATAAGTAGGTACGTAGTAGTTTTTTTTCCGGGCAGTGGGAGAACTCTTTTATTTATTATTCTCGTGTAGGTTTCGAAGTGCATTGTCATTAGAATACTTCTCAAAACGTGACCACGTCTTACTTACGCGGTTTATACTTGTTATGCGCGAGTACCATGAGGCAACGTAATAAAAGAGGTTTTTGGAGTAGTTCCAAAATGAAGAGTACCAAATTTGGGGCCTTTGTTCACAGCACGTATTATATGTAATGTTGTGTTTACTATTGCAGCTTGATATAAATGTTCCTAAACAGGGATCAATACCTCTACTCTACCTATCTTACAGCATTGCATGTACTACGTACGCGTGAAATGTTTTGAATATTGTAGGTAAATAAATATAATACGTACATTCGTTACCGTGTAAAAACAATAATCGGTTTCGATAAAACTTGATGTAATAAAAGGATTCCTGCTGTTCCCATTTGCTTCAAAATGTATTGTGGGGCGTGCGTGCATATCTATTAATAAAAAAATATGGCTGTCTAACCTAGCGAGGGTTGGATAATGTTTCCAAGGAACCAAAAAAGTGAGGGATGTCCCAATTTCTAAATGGGCGCCTTAACTATAACGAACAATTCCTGTTTGTATCATACAATCATGAAAACCTTTGATATGCACATTATTTGTTGGACCTGACGTTTTCAAATACATACGAGTATATCTGGTCTGAATAATTTTAAATGGCACGAATACATAAAATATTCATTTGTATCTGTCAACAGCCAAACATTTGAATCAGTAATAATATTGGGTAAATTTAATTATTTTCCATTTTACATATTTTTTGTTATTTTATAGGCAATCTTGCATACGCTGTTGTTAATTGATCGATGATTCTTTTTCTTGTTCATATTAACTTGGTAACCCTAATACAGATGTAAGCTCTATATTTACTTTGTATAAAAAAATATTAATAAAACTTCGTCTCGATTAATATCCGTGATACTAAAAGCGTCTTACTAATTGTTTTTAATTTATTGTCCATGTTGTAATGTAGGGTAATTTTTTTAAAGTTTTAGTACATTAAATAAGGAAAACGTAGCCAATGAATATTAAAAAACAATTTTTAGGTATTGAAATAAAATATGGATTGACCTGATAATGTATTCGACTATTTACAGTTACTTTTCTTTCAAATTTAAAGAAATACAGCTTTCCAATAAAACACAACAAGTTACAGATAACAAATTTAAAGCATCTGAAACAATAGGTGCCAAGGTTTGTGACACTGCACTTGTGCTCTGGATTTGGAATAATAAGATAAACAATAATGTGGCAAGTGTACCTACGTACTCGTATTATGTAAGTAAGTACTTGCTACAATACTACGAGTATACTGACGCGTTAGCAGCTGTTTCAGTCCCCACGTGGCCAGGCGACACTTGCGCGTCGGTTCACTTGTCTAACTAATCGCCTTTTTTTTTTTCCTAAAAACTAGTGATGGATCCACTTGCCAAGATAACAACAATAAGTGAGGAAATGTAACCGTTCCTAACATTGTTCGAATTTTTCAGTTATTGTCGTGTTTCTAATTTTTTTTTATTGATGACAACAAAGCGTGCCGATCGTTACCAAAGAAAAAAATTAAGGAAATTCCTGGACAAAAAGGAGTAAAACATACTGAACTGTCTTATATTTTTGCCTACTTATATAATATTGATATTTCACATACTTTACAATTTTAATTCCTTTAGATTATTATTAAATACACATAATATAATATTTGACCGTCAATAATATGTTAAACTAAAAATAATAAGTATTAATTATATTTCATATATTCGTATGATCGGATACAAAAGCAGTTATCAGATACAAAGCTGTTTGAAATGTTTTAATAATACACACATTTTCAAGCTATTTTTATAGGAAATTACCGTTGAAAATATATACCTATACATAATAGATAATGGGATTGTTTAATACGTATTTGGTAAAGTCGTTAATGCACATAAAATATTTTTTCCTATAATATATTTTTAACACATCTACTCAATATTTAATAGTTTTATCGAATATGTCGGTTTTTTGTTAAACACGGTGACGAGGTTGGTTTTAAAATTCCCTCAGTAATGGGCCCACCGGGACGGTCTTTTAGTTAATCCGAATTTATTAATCTGACCCCTGCCACGAGAAATACTCGTACATTACATTCGTGTTCTTATGTCGCTTGTTTTAGTTTCACCATTATGCTCTATTAACTGTATCTATAAGCATTGATATGATTTTGGTGGAAAGCCATTTAATTTTAATAACAAAATTTGTTAGTAAAAATAAAAATAATGGTGAATAGCCAATCATTTGAATAACAAAATTTTTCAATTAAAATAAATTTAATAATAAAACTTTTTTTTCGTAAAATGCTGTATTATATTAAAAAAATGTCTTATTAGTTTTAAGCTTTTTTTTATACAGTACAATAGTGTAACTTTATTGGTTATGTAATATAGGTATCGAGCGGTATGACCAATGTCTATTTATTTACACAACACAATGCATAGTAATACCACAGTTACTATTTAACCACAAGTTATTTTAGATCACTCTTACGCATTGCCTGGTCGGGCTTACGACATGTAGGTGCGATGGGTGGTTTTCCGGTTAGTCACATTAACTTCTGTTTCCGTAAATGTTGTAAAAGGAGCTAAAATACTGTTTATGTCCAATCTAAGAAAGATATATGATATTGTCGTATAGAATTTTACTGTTTGTAGCGCTAATATTCATTTACTGTAAATTTTTGATCATTCATGTATAAAAGTTTCCTTTAGTTCATTGTCGATTCCTTCATTATCAATCTGTCAAACCTAGATTATTTAAACAAATTATCGTAATGTTGTCTGTTTAGTATGACTTGTATTATTTCAAAAATGTTATATTATTCAGTCATTTATTAAAACTACTAAGCAAACTTTACCTACAGATTTAAATTTAATTGTGTTTACTTAATTGTATACAATTTCCCGCGCTTTTTACGCAATATGTCAGGCGTAGTCTACGCTGCGTAGGAACACAATCTAGGCTAGAATCCAAATCAGTAGCAACAACTGACTCCCGTCTTGTGTTTTGGATTTATCTTTGTACTAGCTGTGCCTGCGACTTATCCCGCGTGGAAATCAATATTTTCCCGTTTTTGCAACATTGCCGCTCCACTCCTATTGATCATAGCTTGATGTTATATAGCCTTCCTTAATAAGTGGACAATTCAACACAAAAATAATTTTTCAATTCGAATCAGTAGTTCCTGACATTAGTGCGTTCAACCAAACAAGACTCTTTAGCTTTATAGATACGTACCAAACAAAATACATGTAGCGCATTATACAACCTGTATTCATTTGATCCTGCTGTAGGTTAATTTAAACCGCGTTCGGCGCAGCGTGCGTGATGCCGTCGATACGATTACGGCGCGCAGCTGCGTGTTGCCCGTTACCCGTTGCCCGCATATGCCCAAACACAAGTGCCCATCGAGACCGCATGCACCACTTGGCTACAATTAGTGCGTTCGCTCAAAGACGACCTTTTATACGCTAATGTATTTTATCGAAAATAAATTACTATCCTTTAGAGATTAATTGAAGTGAAGCATATAAGCCTATAATCGTATACTATGGTATTGCTCCGTATAAAGTGGCTTTGTGAGAGGCTTTCACGAAGCGATGAATCATAGAACGTTTTATAGTAATAATTAGTAGTTACAGTTATATTATTTATAATTTTTAATTAGATTTAAGTAAATAAAACTAATTATCTTGAATATAATTATCGCCTTTCTTATTATATATCTACGTTTGTAAGTGTTGCTCTAAGCTAGGCTATGCAGTAACTTAAGTGGAGAAACGTTTAGAATTTAATGAGTAATTCCAAATTAAAAAGTTACCATATTATTATCATTATGTTATCGCAATTTATTTTGGTCGTTAAAATTACTGGTCGGATCGATACAGCAACACCTTTTAACGAATGGCATTAATATCAATCTCAAGATAAGAGTGCGAATGAGTCCACGGTTGCGACATATTTGCAGAGAACCGAACTGATTGTCAGGTTTTCCACGCAGATACTACGTATCTCTATGTGTTTTAATCGTTATGGTAGGTATAAAAGGAACTGCGCTTGTACAATTTAAGTGGCAATAAAACCATTACTAATTGTACACACATACTTGCACTTAGGCGGGTTACGTTTCACGGTTGTAACGAGGTTAGTGCACCCGTTACATCAACCTGCCACAAAAATTAACTAATTATTGCCGTTCAGTTTACCTCAAAATGTTGAAAATATTTGTACATCCTCTCGCAATGGATGCATTTGCATAAGATTGACTTGACTAAAATTAATATTGTTTGAAATAGATTTTGGCTAATACTTGAACTTTTATAAATATCTAAACATCAAATCAACAGGCATGTGAAATTTTGTGTACATATTGAGCTAAGTAGTAAAAATGTGTGTTATTTAGTATAAGGAACATTCGAGTTTGTATAAAGCTCCTTTATATTCTGCGTGGTACTTGAAAGTTAGGCAAACAAAGCGCTGGCTTTAGATTAGGTACGCCGGGCCCGTTTGCTTTAAGATATAATCTCCTTCTAGATCCACATCTCCCTTTAGCGCTGGCCGTCCTTACGGGTTGCGCGTACATCTCGTATCATACGAGTACAATGTCCGCGTTACTAACACGGGATCTAAACTGTAATCACCAAACAACCAGTTGTTGTTGCGCGCAAAAATCCTTTTTCTTTTACCGAACGTTAATCATAACTGTAATTGTAATTGCCGCTGAAATCGTTTTTAATTAAAATTTCGTCAAGTTTGCGCAATACAGAGTTCAAAGTGAATGATGAAATGAAATTAAAATGAAACGGACATAATCGCGTTATATGTACGTAGAAAGTCATTTAATTATTCGGTGTTTGCCTTAAACATGAGTGACTTTTCGCTTATCCAATGATTAATAAGAATAAATAAACATTTATCTCTTTAGCTCTATGTTATATATTTTGTATATAGTTATTCCGGTCATTCCCATTTGAACACGATAACGCAATTGTTATTGGTAGATAGCAATTGGATTTATAACATAACGTTCATGATCTCATCATGATGTTCCGTGTTGTCAAAATCTTGTTAACATTATCGAAAATTTGCAAAATATTCAATTTATGAATGTATGTCGAAAATTTAACAACTGTAAATAACCTAAAATAACGTATTTGAAAGCTCTAATATATGTAGAAATAAACATTCGTTATTTATAAGCAATGTTATATGTATGTTTTTGTGTATCTCATGAAATCTACTTATCAGTGCATTGATATCCGTATATTTTTTCATATGTGGCTATGTAAAAGCTGATTTGATAAAGTTCGTGTATCGGTTCGCCATACTGATAACGCGACCACACCCAGACGACGCCAACTTCTTATAACTTATAACACATGAAAAAAATCTGGCACGTAGATACAACGGGCTAACGTTAAACCAATAAAAAACTTAAATATCAATTCCCGGATGGAGATATTAAGAGTCTTTAAAAATAGACTGTTGGTTGCATTCAACGTTCTCTACAACGATTTGAAAGCATTTGAATCTCGTAAATATATTTTACCTCATATGAATAATATTCATATTTAGTATTGACATTTACATAGGGGTTAGTAGAGTCTATGGATTTCTACTTGTTACAGTCCTGGCTAACTTTACTACTTTCCTCTTACAAGCCCCAAGGTTTGCTGTTCATAGCGAGAGATGTTTATTTCAACATGCAGTAGGTAATAAATATATTTATATTTGTATGAATTATAAATATCGTGTTGTTTATTTTGTCGAGTGCAATAGCATTATTATTCATCAAGTGAGTTCTTATCTTAAATATGAGGAAAGACATAATGTCTCGGTCAAATCATTCTAACGAGCCGCACAGGAATAATGATTCACCTTCATTTGTATTCTTTAGCGATAGGTAAGTGATAATGTACACATTTTTAACTTACAATCCGATAAATGTTTTACTTCGTTAAAGATAAGGATGATTATCGCATTTATCTACATCTATCTATTAATTTCCTTGGTGGGTTGTTGTAAATTTATTTTATTATATTAATTTCATTTGCGTGGTTCGTCTGCGAACTTCACATGATGAACAATTGAATAGAAAACTTGTTAATTTTCCATAATAAAATCTGGTCGTCCCATTCTTGATTTTATTGATGTGAAATAATACTAATTAATTTACGATATTACCACAAAGCCAGTGCTTAAAACCCCGTAAGAGTTATAAATAAATAAAATAAAATACGTGTTTTCTTGACTGGCCTTTTGGTCTAGTGGTTTGAGACAGAGACAGCAAAAACTAACTTGATTCGGATCAGAGCCGATTTGAATATGTATTTTTACAAACTGAATAACGTTTTCTCGTTACTTCCTGGCTCTAGTACGGTTCAGCGTGTGTCTCGAGGTGGACGTATAAGGCTACGACACTGTTAATTAGAACTATTGTAGTCGTTTATGAAAATTCAACATGTTATAAGTACTAGATGTTATAGGTACTATATATGTGTCCTGTAAAAATTTTTTAATCTCCTTTAGTTTTATGCACGACTTGCATTCAAAAATCAATAATTGCCATAATTCGTTTTATTATCCAAGAGTGTAAATCTAAAATTTCAGAGGTGTAACTCCCAAAAGGGACGATCTTTCTACTCATATTTTATCCCTTTAGGGGTGCAAGATTCAGTGGTCTTTGCTTGCGTTGATCTCTGGGTCAGCGAGTCACCTTCCTCTTATATACATACATAAAGATAATGCACGGCTGTAAAACTGGCAGTGTTGCAATAACTACACTTAGATACCTCTGACCTGCGCAGTCGTCAAATTTCTGTCGAAAGTAAAATGCTGTACATAAATGCACTTATAAGATCTTTTTGACCTTTTGACGGAAGAGTGGTTAATTAAAAATCGGTACAATTGTATAATATAATGCCAGTTCATGCCGAAAGTACAAACCATTAGTTACTTTATTATTTGTTTAACGCTATACTTACTCCTGGTTTAATTTATTTTTACCAGAAATTTTAATTTTAGTGTTATTACTATGTATATGAATATGTCTTTCCCAATACATATTTTTCCAATCGAAACTTCACTTTCGTCCGGATATCATTTATCGTCATAGTGTGTGTTGAAAATCTGGTGCCAATATTCACAGGATATCGCCCACATTAGATAATATTAACACATACATATATAATGCTCATGTTTCATGAAAATTTAAAATTACATGTGTTTCGAAGATAGTAAGCCAACTGTCATGCTTACCTACACAGCGCTGTACAACGTTTCGCGGTACAAATTTTCTAGCTTTTGATTGGTCCGAAAACGTGGCGTGATATGGGCAAAGTCGCGTGCCACCAGCGCGGAGGTGCTGCCACCACGTTACGCTGGCTGACACGTTGGTAATCTACAAATGACGTAGACTACGTAAACTCGCGCCACTGCGCCTGACGTAAATGAAACGAAGTAAAGGTCGCAAAATTCACGACGCGATGGAGCGATTCCAAGTCATCGTTTCATAAGCATGATTTAAAGGAAAAAACGTGGGTATCTCGCGTCCGTAGACTAATCGACTCTACTGCTTCATATACTGATGTGTATTAAGTAAATAATAAAAGCGTTATAGTAACTTTTTAATTCATTTTGCTCACCGTGAAAGATTTTATTACGTAGGTTTTTTTTTTAGAAAACTGGTCCCATGCCAGTTTCAAAAAAACTTATCACCTTAAAAAACTTATAATATCATCAGAACGTAATGCTAGAAATTTAAAAGTACCTACCTGTAGATAGAAATTCAGTAAAGAAAAAAATTTTAGAACCGGTTTTCGTTATTCGTGGACCGGCCCAGAATAAATACGTTTTACCAGAATATAGCAGCCAACATGGTCCATTACCTTTAAATCTGTATTTGCGTTTTGATACTCTAGCGTCAAAGACTTGTTTAATAATTGCGAATTTTCCAGAAACGTTGTAATGTTTAAATATAGCCTTTAGGCTCTGTGGGTTATACCTATTTTATAAGACATCCTGTTATATGAACATGTCCACAAATACTTGATGTACGAGTAGTTAAACATACACATATTTTCGTCCGAGTTTAGATATATTACCAAATAAAAAAATTATATTGCCGTCGTCCATAGTGCAGTTTAGCTTAGGCCAATCATGTCTTTCGATTGAAAATAACTAGGCATTTTCCTGATCAGCAAAAATATTACATCTTCTTTATCGTAAATACCAATCGACAATTTCATAGCGGAGCTTACTTTCTATTGACACTTGGTACCTATAGGTGAATGTAAGGTTGTAATGTACCTTTTTCTAGTTTTTCACTTTCACAATGATGCCATCTACTAGTATATGGCTCTTAACTCTTTCGTTCTGTTCCTGTTTTTACAACAATACAAAAACTTTCGAATAGAATGAATTTTCAATTTAAGGAGTAATTTGACCTATTTTTCTTAAATAATGTAGTAAGGAAAATATGGATTTTTTTAAATTATAAAGTGTTTTATATTTTATTTAATTTATGGCAATTATTGTGTTAATTTAAATTTTATGTAATAAACCTGTTGATACTTCAATTATCCTATTGAGTAAAAGGTACCATTTGGTAATCTACATATACTTATACACGTTTCTTTTAACATTATAGAGCTGAAGAGTTCGTCTGGTTGAATGTTCTAATCTCGGGAACTACTGGTTTGAATCGAAAAATTATTTTTGTGTTGAATACTCCATTTACAGTGGAAGGCTATAGGCTATATAACATCACGCTATGACTAATAGGAGTGGAGCAGCTATGACAAATATTGCAAAAACGGGAATTATATTGATTTCCACGCGGGCGAAACTGCGGG
>DWGJ01004305.1:0-11850 GCA_018246895.1 Aspitha aspitha aspitha | reverse complement strand
GGAAAGAGAGGCAGCCCGTGAAACGGCTAGGTTAGAAACGGCATTCATTGACTGTTAGGCGGTACGAAGTTCGCCGGTTCAGCTAGTTAGGTACTAAAAGAGGTTTAAAGTAAGTAAAACACAGTCTTATTTACACACTTTATTGAATTAACATAATAAAAACAAACATTAATAATATTGAAACTAACTTCAATGACAGTATACTGTAACCGTAAGTACAACATTTATATTTATTAACATTAATCAATTCAATTCACAAAACGATTAGATATGTTGACAAATAGTGATATTTGAAAGATATGACGAGTGAACATCCAAATATTACAAGAAAACCTAATTATATTCTCTACGAGAGTTACCTATAATACGGATTTTATAATAAGTCAATAATTTTAATGTTCAATCTTGGTTCCCACAGAGATGAAATTGAAGATTTTTTCCTTTTAGCAGGTATGAATTCCAATTTTAATGTATAGAGACAAAGATACAATTTTTGTACATATCGATATAACTATTACTAAAATTATTAAGTAATCATTTATCATTAAGTGTTATCCGTTCTTGGAGCAATATAGTAAAATAATTCGTAAATATAATACTATTAATAAAATAAACATGAACTATTGAAATTGCATTGTAACAAAGAACCATAAACGTTTCAAACTATAAACACCATCCTAAAGTGGTGAAAGTGGAATGGTGCATCAATATCATAAGCAGTGGATAATACAGATCATTCTTTTTAAGATTTAAAAATTAAATGCTTATCGAAATTGCATTCATTAGTGAATCAAGATTGAGATTTTTATTGCCATTTTGATAATTTAATCTTAACTATACTCAGTCATTACGTAGCATTAACGTTAAGTCTAAATGAACGTGAAACAACAAAAATGGCACAGCCCACGTCAATTCAAGACCTCAAATAATGCTTATTAGACTATACCGTTGACCACAGATGTATGGGAGTGCGTGAGATGTTAGATCACGCAGACAGCTGGAAGTTGTCGATAATAATACTTATGAGGATACATAAGATTTCATATCTTTATGCTAACAAGTTAAAACGCGAATCAAATGTTGAACGTGGTTTACAGGTATGTTAAAGGATATTTTTCGATATTTGTCAAATGATGATTGAAATCGGTAAACCTATTGCTCCTTAAATTAAGGGAACTGTGACGTCAGTTTTAACAAAAAATATTAGTTTGAACATAGATAATTTATCCGGTTAAGTGGTATTTACCAGTTTATTAGCATTCGGATTATGATGCGAATTATACGAGCGTGATGTGAACTTAAGGCTGACACTATCTGTACTGTATTTACCCTGATTTACTACAATATTACCATTAAATGTTTGTAGTTCTAATTTAAAAAATATAATACATATACTAAAGGGGATTGAAGCGAATATAATGAGTATTGTATACGCATAACAAATTACACAACCCTTTATACCCAATCTCCTCAAACCTGTATGTGGATACATTTAATGACAAAATATATTTCAATAGAGCGTTATCATCTTTTTACATGTCGCAGTAATAGTGAGTCATTTTGAACGCTTGATTCTCGAGTAGCGATACACAATCAAAAAGCAATTTGTATTATCTAGTAGTCCCAAATTTAATACGAGGACTTCAAAAGGTGCAGTAAGAATTAAAAATTCAGGTGCTAACACGAGATTTCTAAAAAATTCACTATAACATTTAGTAAATATTAGCTAAAATTGATTTTAATTACTCTATTATACAGTGCAGCCCGACCCTGTTAATAAAGGCTAACATAAAAAATGCCAGAAATAAAAAAAATAAAGGCACTGAATTTATGCATGTGCATGTGCAATTATAATAGGCATTCAAACGAAATTTTGACGTTTGGATTCATTTTACATGTAAACGACTCATTGAAAATATTTGATATCTAGTAATATTTAAAATATTTGATTAAATATACGGTCACATTCAATAAAAAAAATACTAGTAATACATTAGATGATGTTCCCAAAATGAACTACATACTTTTAAAATACAAAAAGAATTCGGCGACTGAAGATTACCACTTATATAACCTACCGAGTCCGCTGCTAACAATACTCGTTTTCACAATCAATTTACATACTTGTAAATAATTAATCTAAATTACCTTTACTAAATTTTCCTATGCAAAGATAACTAATCATTATTAATGTAAACAAAACAATTTCAAACGGAATTATTTTTATTTGCGTAGTATACACATACAACAATAATTGTTCTTTTACAACATCTTCATCGATTGTCTTTCAACAGCACACACAGTCGCGGACACCGTGTCCAGCAAAACGAACATTACATTACTTCGAAAGTTTAACTTACATAAATATTTACTTGAGCAAAGTAAAATAACAGTAACAACAATGAATCAAAACCTACGCTAATACGATTTTAATATAGATTTCATAATTATTGCAAACCATAATGCGAACATAATACACATGACAAATAAGACTATTCGCTATTATTATTTATAATTGCATTTGACTAAATGTATAATGCCAACAACACCAACGAGCTACGACTCGTACCGTCGCGCCGCTAGCGCCGCCGGCGCCAGACAACACAACGACAGCGCTTCTCGTTACCTCTTCCCTGCCCTCCTAGCTACACTGTCTTCATCTAACGTAGCTTTTATGCACAAAAGTGCGCTCCAAAATCACAGCTATGAAATTTCATCTCTACCGTTTTACTCCTTTCTCAACAGAGTCATTTATATCGAATAAATTCTATTTATACATGTGTAGTACTTAACAGTACCAAGCTCTATACATTGCCTTATTTGCAATTCATTATCATAAATAATTGATTTCATCATTTTATTGCTAAGTTAAAATACTTTAAGCGAGAGCACGCAAAATAGATTG
Organism: Aspitha aspitha aspitha; assembly: GCA_018246895.1. Lineage (NCBI taxonomy): Eukaryota > Metazoa > Arthropoda > Insecta > Lepidoptera > Hesperiidae > Aspitha > Aspitha aspitha. The sequence continues at coordinate 8,945 of DWGJ01004305.1, read as the reverse complement.
AAACTTTTGACATTTACGAACAAAAATAAATAAACTATAACATGTTTTAATAATAAGTTAAAAAAGTACACCGATTCCAAAAAAATTTTGACTAGAATGTACAAAATATCGTCCATTTAATTTCAGACCAATTTGACTAGTACGAACCGACAATTACAATCGAGTACATTTTACAATTTATGAACCTCTCCGTTATATCCAAATCCTTTGTATATGTTATATACTCGTAAATATTTTTGACACAACTTTGGCACAATACTATTAATTAATATTACACGAATACTGAAGGGGAAGACTTTAGGGAAATATGTATAGGGATATGTATACTATTTACTCTAATTGTGTAGACATCTTACATCTAGAGTGCAAAATTAATAATAAGTGGATTGAACAATGTGATCGTTCGAGCTAATTGATCAAACATCAAATTGATATTACAAATTTTATATATGATAATTATATAAGAGATATTGCTGAAAACACAATTCTGTTGTTATTGGCACAACTTGTTTCACTTGTGTGGCACTATTTACTTCTGAAGAAATAAAAAAATTCACTGGAAAGCATTTACTTACACTGGTCCTATTCTTACCTTAATCTACTTTAGCCTAATTTTTTTTAAATTTTCTTTTTTCTTTGAAATATGTCGCTTACTGTGTAATCTATATTTTGTTTCTAAAACTAAATGTAAGGAGCAGCCTGGAGAGGGTAATAAAATAATTGAAATCAATGTTTTTAATTTACGTTACTAAAATGTGAGCTACTCTCAGATTAATTTCGCATAAATCGACAACATTATTAATGTTAAACAAACTTTAACAATCTTTGGTTTTGATCCCTAAACCAATAATATTTATTCGACCGAAAATTTCCATTAGCCGATGTACACAATGTGTTAATAATTTAAGAGATCTTTATGTGTAAAATATGTTACAAGACTATCACATTCAGTTAACACTATTTTTTATTTGTAATGTCTTTTGTATTTATAGATCATATATGAATGACGCACTCAAAGTTCATATGATGCCTCCTTTTAATGTAAGTTTCTTAAAGGATTTGATCCCACCGGTTTCGTAGAGCCGAGCCCGCGCGCCCCGGGGCGGCCCGGGCTCGCGCCCGCCGCCGCGCCGGTGCGCACGAGCGCTTACTGTAACACCTAATTTCAGGTTATTACCAAAATGTTATTTACAAATATTGTCTTTAACCCTCTCACTCTGATCGCTAAAATCTAACGCTACCCTACGTCAGCGGGCCGAGGTCGAATGTACCGCAACTACTCCTACTCTACGCCGACGCTCCGTTCGACTCCTTGTTCAACAATATAATTCTTTGTGATCGGCGACGATCGTTATAAAGATATTTTTAATGGATAATTGAAATATTTGACCGCTTAAATCCATAGTAAATTCGATCAACTCAGCAACCTACCGATGCCACGAATCGTCCGAGAACAGCGAACGAACATATAAATAAAATAGTTACGTGCTCAGTGAAAATTTATAAGTTCACTGTTCGCGGATCGATAAAATTTTTAAATGTCAGTCATTTTAAATCTTTCACATCATGAAAAGATCAATACGTCGAACCTCTCTATAGATTTGTCGATACGATGCACTGACACGTAGCACTTCTATCGATTAAATAGTGGAGAATAATATAGGAATATCTAAAATACTTATAAACTCGTAACAAATGTAACCATACGGTCAGCCACTAGCCAATCGCTGTCCCTCGAATTCCTCAATCAGATCTGTCGGTGTCGAGGTTCTCTCGAAGAAGTATACTGCAGCCAGAATTGTAGCATTTAGCAAGTACGCGAAGCGGGCGCGGTCGGCGGCGGGCGGCGGGCGGCGGGCGGCTCAGTGGATGGGCGCCTTCACGATGTGGTTGGGCGCGATGTAGTGGTAGCCGGGCAGCGGCAGGCCCGCAGTCTCCATTGTGATTCTGAAACGTGACAAAAACATATCGTGTTTACACACATTACAATATCATTTCTAATTCATTCTCCTAAACCGATCAACACCAAAATGCAGAGGTTACACATATATGTATATATAATAGATTAGCGCAGTGGGTGATAAGATTTCAGCAGGAGTTGGATCGACTAGGAAACGGTGAATTATTAAAAAAAGGGAAAACCCCATTGCAAATTACGTGGATACTGGATATAAATTATAACGTAAAGGAAAATTCTTACCGGGATATTGGATGATCCAGTGAGCTGTGGGATGAAGGTTCTCGATGGTTCGACGTGTCGGGTATCACGGGATTGTGTGGTGCCGGAGTAGGCGTAGGCTGTATGGGATATTGGCAAGGGTCTCGATGGGGACACGTTGTGTATCGGATCGTATTATTTTCTAAATAAACAAACATTCGTCATTTTGTAGTTTGACGTTAGACGCGACACAATAAAAAAACTCTCTTTTTATTATACTTTTATTAAGTATGTACTAAAAACAATATTTCCCCTTATCTACACTAGCGAATAATAAGATTCTTGAAAAGATGAAAACGTCTATTTTCTTAAAAATAACATGATTTAACATTACAAAAAAAATATTAATTGCAAGCAAATAATGTTATCCTACCTGGAGGCTACATTTAAGATTAAAAACACTCGAATTGGACCTCGATTTTTAGTATGTTCGCACTAACTAATCAAGACAGTGTAAAGGTAAAAATCATCATTACTATAGCATGTTGATAAATGCCAATCTAGATTTGTTCTAGCAAACTCATTGTTATTATTTCTCAGATTAACACATCAAATCATAAACAAAGAAACAAACGAACGACATCTCTTAAATCTTAAACATTGTAATACTGAGGTGATTCAAAACGAAATTATACACTATAACAACAATATGAGACAAGGTGACTGTCAAAACAAAACATATTGTATTTCTCAAAGAAAAAACATTGAGCCCAAAAATACGATAATGGACAAAAATGCAAAGCCTTTTGGCCAGATTTATAGAATTACTTTGTAAAATTTGTAACAAGTATAATACTGATCAAAATATCTATAGTATGTATGCATGATGCATCTGTGGTAACAAAGCGCAAAATAAAGTCAGTTTTAAAAAAAACATCCACTCTTAACTTTAACTAGGCATGGGTTTTAATTTTTTAATAACTTCATTATACATTTTGAATCACCTAGTATACATGACACGAGTCTTTAAAATGCTACTAAGTAGACATTTTAAAACTAGCCGAGATGTACCAGACCCTTCCCTAACACTGTCTAAGTAAAACTTACCGAACATCAATGTTGAGAAATATACGAAATATACTTTTATACTAATAAATCCTATGCGCACTCACCAACTCATCTTGGATCTAAAACTATACAGAGTTCACATTCATTAGCAGACATCAAACAATACTTCCATTTTTAAATTGCAAGTTATTGCTTTTGGTAATGTGACGCATCTTAACAATATGAGGCAGAAATACACCACAATTATAACATCTTTTTCCTTCGTATTAGATTTAATATAGAATTACGAAGTATGGCTTGACGTCCTAACTATACACCCTGTATTTCATGTTAAAATAGAGTTTTATACAATCATCAAACGCGAAGCACTCTGTATATTCTACAGCCTTTAAGCTTCTATGTTTACTACTATTGTCACGATCCCTAGTTATCGTTTCATTCGTTTGTATAACTTTGGCCATTTTTTGTTAGGTCATACAAAATATAGTGATTTTCATATAGTTTCACATGTTAGTCACATTGAAATAATAATTTAATATATGAGAAAACATTCTTTAACCACAAATAATTATAAAATATATAAAATCTTCATTGTTTTTTGGTCAAAAAGCCTAAATAATGATTGCTAACGTAAATAGAAAACACAAAAAACTAGTGCTAATACTTCTTAGATAAAATAATTAGGTTTTAGCACACAATAACTTTTCTGAACTTGGTGCGAACATTCCGATTGAAATATAAATGCTTTAAAACGGACAATAATTTTTGTGACCATTTCTATGTTTTGGTCTTTTTTACTTAAAGTTATAGTCTATTTTAGAAAAGTAGTTCCCGGCACGCTCTTGAGTACCAGGTACTTCACTATTACACAAAAGTTTCAAAGGTCAGATTTGCTGAGGGCAAAGAAAATGACACTTCAAATTATTCATATACGCGCTTCCCTTCTCAATTAAATCGATTTATGTTTCTAAATTAACCAGTTCATTAAACCTGACGTGGAAGAAAAACTTCGGATTAATATTCTATGTAAGGAAGTAATTCTAGCTTATAACTGATTTATGAAATTATAATCACATATTAAGATGTAAAACGTAGGCAAATGTATGCCTCACAACTTAAAACCATAATTTAACTTGTAACTTTTATAATTACGTTAATTGCAACCGGTGCAACTCCTTCATAATATAAATTATAAAAGTAAAAGACTCCAAATTATAACTTATTATTCTAATTAATTACAATCGACGTTCACTCGTGGAGCGGTAAGTAATATCGTTTTTTAAAGTCCTCATATTTTTTACGAAAATCACCAAAGTACAATTACAAGAGATTTGTTGAATAATAAAAAGCAAATAATATAAGTGTTCAACATACAGTATTAAGTTCCACTTCATTTGCGAATGTTTTCAGTGCTTGCGGAGAAAGAACGAAAGGCAAACTATGACATAGTGTAAAATTACCGATGATAAGTAAATTGATCATAATTCATTAAACAAGAACTCAATCTCCGACCGCATGATCCTAGCGGTCTACAAGAACGATTCCAACCTGATACATTTCACTTATAAACTAAAGAACTGGAACAAACAAACGCACTTGCATCTGCGTGCGTAGGATCCTTCGACGATTTCTTTGGATAAGGTTCAGGAGAGCCGCCCGCGTGAAACGGATGTTTTATCTTTATTAATGAAGAAGTCGCTTTTGTTGTCATGTTGAAGTTCGTAAAGATTTTGCGTTCGGTTCTTCTGTGGTGTACTGACATCCTTTGCGACATATTATTCCCTCCGATCGGCCCCTTAACGACATCGCTTTCGTATTCGGTTGATCGGCATTAATCGGCCTTCTCTCGGTCGTGGCGGGTCGGGTCGGGGCGGGGCGGTCTAGTAGGGGTTGTACTTGTTGCGCTCCTTGGAGGTCTTGGCGGGCGCGTCGTCGTCCTGGCGGCGGAAGGGCTTGTGCGAGCGGTGCACGCCCGTGGTCTGCACGGGCGGCGCGGCGCCGGCCAGCAGGTCGGACAGCCCGCCCAGCGCCGAGAGCGAGTTGAGCGCGCCCAGCGCCCCCGTCTTGCTGAGCAGCTGCGCGAGCGGGATGGCGGACGCGAGCGGGCCGGACGACGAGCCGGCGGACGCGCCCGACGAGTTGTTACCCTCCAGATTCGCCTTCTGCAGCTCCACACTGCGGGGGCGGGACAGGAGTTTGTAAAGGGCCAGGCGGCTGTGGGGTCGTCTCGACGCGCTGATTTCTTTTTTTAATTACTAGGAAAAGGTGCTGATCCGTAATTTCGAATGATGTTTTATGTGTTCGTGTATCGTAGAGTGAGTTCAGATTTGCCTTTTCTCCAAAAAAAAAGGAAAAAGAAGTAACCGTAGATAAAAAACGGTAAGTCGTTTGTAGAAAAGTAAAGAAAAATATTATTGTAAACTGAAACATATATTTTGTTATGTACAATAAATGAATATAATAACAATTTCGGATCAGAACCAATTTTATTTATCGAGCAACAAAATTACCGAATGAACATTTAATTCATTTCGAAACGCCCCAGCGTGAGGTAGATAAATCGAAGGAAGTTCAAAGGATGTAAAATAAATAGAATCTGAGAGGTGGACCGGGCGAGATACATAATGGACGGGTGAAGATTTTCTGCGAGGTTACCGGCTGGATAGTTCGAGGGGAAGCATTAGAAGACGCAGTGGAGAGCCTGTCGAGCGGCACTGACCTCATGTTGATGAGATACTGCGCCAGCGCCACGGAGTCGGGGTTGCCGGAGATGGTGATGGTGCGGTCGGTGCTGCCGCCCTCGCGCTCCTCGCAGTTCGATATCCGGATCATGGCGCCGGAGATCTGACGTATTTCGGCTATTTTGGTGCCGCCCTAGAATTTCGACCGTTAGATCGTGACAAGAAAACCAAAAACACATTATGTCGCTAAATCTGTCACGGAACGATACAATCTGAACGACACTATAACGTCGACGTACAGGTATAGTAACAAATGTAGATATTGGTTTTTTTACACAATTTTACAATATGTCGATATATTCAAATAAAAGTGAATGGTAGGTATTTTGAAAGGTGAGGATTGTCGTTAGCACGTTTGTATGTCGGCGCCGGTACCGACCTTGCCGATGATGCAGCCGATGAGCTCGTTGGGCACCGTCATCTCGTGCGACTGCTGGTTGCTCTGCGGCTGGCTGCGCGCCGCGCTCGAGCTGCGCAGCTGCGACCCGGCCAGCGCCGCCAGCGCTGCTGGTCGTAACACGCTTATTTTATATATGAATTTTACTAATAATCATACAAATATATATTGAACTTCGATACAAAACATGCGTTTTAAATTCTCTCTTCAAATGATATTTACACATATACAATGTTTGAAGAGACGAGGATTGGGATTTAGTTTATCTTTAATTTTTTTATAATATATGGGCATTTTTATAATATAAGTAAAGTAAAAGACATCGTTGAAGTCATCACCTTTACCTGCGGGATTGAGACCGCCCGTGTTGGCCGGCGCCAGGCCCCCGAGCCCGAGCGCCGCGAGGCCGGCCAGCGGCGACTTAGCGAGCCCTCCCATCTACAATAATAATAAACATTTTATGTTCTAGAAATTTCGCAGTTTTACTATACATCATTTCATACTATCGTACCCCCAAACGGATAATATTTTTATTGCAATTCAATATATGGAAATGTTACAAGTCAAATTATTTTGATAAATATCCCAACAATACAGCAGAATATTGGCGATGGGAGAGCATAATAAACTAGACTAACGTTTACAGGGTTCGGCAATCAAATTCATGTACATATATTTCTATTACTATTCTTTTGTCACTGAATGTGTTCTTTGAATATACGATACTTAAGACCTTATGGTGCCTAATCAAATTTACAATTAGACGAAACAGCATTACTGTATGCTCTGGCTGCAATATAACTACACTCGTCAATGCAATAAAAATGCTAATCGTTCAGGGCATATCGAAATACTTCATGCCGGAAATATGTATTTATCGTTGAATTCAAAACTATAATTATAATTTAGCTCCAGCTGCTTGTTTTCATCTTCTCTGACATTGCCGGGATGGGATCGCTGGATAGGGTTACCTGGGTAGAAATCGATTCATACAATTTGTCATTAGTTTCACTTAGAAAATTCACAATTTAATCTTGGTGTGATTAATTCAGATCGTTTTACACGTTGCTGTCAACATAGTAAATAAACACTATTCTGTACAAACATTATCTGGATTAACCACACCCGGGGTATTGTAAGCGCAAGAATGCACATACGCGCGTATGGAGAGAAAGGTTTTGCGAATTTTCTCAGTGAATTTTTAAAATATATTTATGACCACATTGTGAGCCTTGAGTGGTGCTGCCCAAGTTAAAAAATGCACCTTTAATTTACCGGGAGTCAGCATTTAACTATGTATATTATTCAAATAGCTGGTCGCATCACGTTACGCCATGCGGTCCATGGTTAATCGCAATATTAAATCACGTGAAAAAATAAAAATAAAACACAAAAAGATATCGGAAGAGGCGAGACGGAGGCAAAAGTAAAGGGACAGGTGCAAGTACGGGATTGAAAGAACGTTGCGTCATTGGAAACTGCATACTTGATAAACGTGAAAGCTCGTATCTCGGCGATGCCAGAAAACAAACAGATAAAGCTTGATGTGAATGTTCTCGTCTACACGTACTCCGTCGCTAAATAAAACTCGGTACAATTGTGCTAAACTTAATGTGGATAACTAACTACTGGCCGAATGGGTACATTGCAAATATTAGTTATTTATAAGGGATACCATTGAATAAAGGGATGACGTGCAGATAGATATACACAGAGATAATAATGGTTGTAAAAGCGTAGGGAATATAAAACAATGCAAACAAATAGTATTTCTACACTCCACATCACCAGGGTATCTAGATTACTGGTCCATTACTCTCGCTACGGGGGATACTGAACACCACATATCCAAATCGTTAAAAGGAAAATGGGGCAGCACCAATCACATAATAACACTCTGATCCACGCGCCCGCACACCGAAATACACGGACACCCCGAAAGTGAAACGGTACAGACTTTAAATACAACTCTAAATACATCTAACCAAACTATTTATGTGAAGATTGGACATTAGAATTTAAAATTAATAAAATTCCACTAAATTTAATGGAATTATAAACATAAAAGGGAAAAATGAAGAGATTATAATGGGAACGAATTGATTGATTTGTCTTTAAAGAACAATTTGTAACACAAAATAACGGCTTAAACTTCGTAATTTGCATCGAAACAATTACGCCAGCATATGCATTATGCATAGACCAGGCACACGTCATGAGGTGATAATCTTAGTTTTAGGGATTAAAATGCGTAATTAATACTTCTTAATAACGGCTATTGTTATGGTTATATTACTCATTTCAACATAAAATGATAATAAAATTAAATCGGAAGGCAAATTTCATCATCGGAATACATAATTAAATGTAAATCAAGTTTCCGTTAAGAGTCCGATTCTCTAGCTAAATGGGATGCTGCAGCAACCCTACATTGGCTTTATTACTATTACAATATTAGCACTGATCGCGGCGCCGTGCGAACTGTTGTAATATTTTGAAAGTATTCGTTATATGACGTGATTTAGTAGAAAATAAACAACAATTTTAACAAAACAAAAACCAACTTCAAAAACTTACTATT
>DWGJ01004304.1:0-11850 GCA_018246895.1 Aspitha aspitha aspitha | reverse complement strand
ATGGACATCTGTAACCGACTCCTAACAGGGCTGTAGGGAGCTGACTGTTAGTGTGAATTCAGTTAGTATAGGTGTTACTAAGAATTAGTTGGTGAGTATTCTTTAGTAACAGGACTGCAGGAAAGGGACTTTTAGTGATGTTACCACTAGTTCCGCCTAGTTTGAAAAATTATTATTTATATATTTTGTAAATAAATGATAGCTCTATTAAGTTCTCTGAATGCTTCTTCATATGAATGTTAATTTCACTGTGATGTTGATTGCTGCAAAAAAGCAACGCTCAAGTTCTGAGTAGCGACATGCGTCTACACCGGGGAGGTTTTTGTGGAAGCTCTCGCGGCGATACTAGACCGGAATGCTGAACCATCATAGATAAATGAAAATGTAGAGACATCCAAACCTTTTTATTTTATCCGTATATATTTGAATCCATTACAATTATATTTTGCACATTACATTTTAGAACAGTCTTAGCATAAGTAGCATCTCTATGCATTTTACTGTTTTCAACCCTTATTTGCTGATTCGTCAACCAACTAAGCACACACATCCTTACATCCCTAGCGAGGATCGCATCGTCACTATAAAGCATAACTTGGATATATAAATGGCAACACTGAGCTGTCGTTAGTGTGGCCAGCCTGTAGCGTAGGGGAAGCCCCGTCTGCCAGGAGGTCCGTGGGGAAACAGTACAATTACAAGCGAAAATAGCATGCTTTGAGACGATCCCTTAACGACTTGAGAACGCAACGAACTATTCATCCCAACTCATTAGAGACAACGTTGTAGGGATGCGATTATGAAGCACTGTAAACCATATACAAATAAGACGCTATAGTTCAGTGGCTCTGGAGTTACGAAATTGATTTGTATATATGGTTAGCGACCGTAGTTTGGCTGTTTCTCAGAACATACATACATACCGTTACGTCAGGTCCCTAACGAATGCCTAATATCTCTGTCCTTACAAACCTGCCATGCTTCGTCTACATTCAACGAGATAGTACTTTTAAACATTTATATCGACGATATCAATACTAAATGTGTATGTATAAATAACAAAATGCGATCGTATTTTGTTACACTTATCACGAAACAAGATACAGACTTTTATTTTTCGGAAAAAGCTCATAAACAGAGGGACGCATCGTCGTCACTTCACTGAAAGCAGGCAATAACCGGCGATTAGTGCGAGGCGTGGCCGCGTGGTGCGCTGGCGGCGAGCCAAGTTCACTTTCGGTGGACAACAGAAATACGCATCGCCTTCAATAAATAAGGGTCGGCCCACATCTCACGGAATATGCGTCGCGTATCGCCAAAACATACTAATATATAATAAAACATTCAACCGTTCACACCTAACCGATGACGCGTTAGTGCATAGAGCATACTGCGTCTGTTCCATCGGACGCATGTTCCGTCAGATGTGGGCCGACCTTAACACTTCCGAACGGCATGCCGATGTTACAGTTAACTGATATTCAATTTTAGCATTACTTAATTCTAGTTTTAACAACTTGTTGTAGCTTGACAACTTTTTGCTTTACTCCGTTATTGCCTCCAAGATCTCTAACCATCAGGCCGAGAGGACAGTCAGAACTAGTTAGGAATTAATTGTCGGAACGGAAAAGATTTCACCCATTTCCGACAATTGACAACCAGATATTAAACCTTATTGGAATTAACATCAACCAACTTCTTTATCCACTAAAGTTTTCTAATTAGGTTCTAGCTTATCTCTAGATTAGATCTGCCGTATTCCATTACATATGATCTATATAGTAATTTTCAAATTATTCTTAAACTTCGCTAATTAATGAGAATCATCTTTAGAGTTCTACCTTTAAAACAATTTACCCAAACGGTCTCCAACACTTACCGTCTAAAGATATGAAACATTTGTAAATGCCAACACGTTAAGGTTACCGGTTCGAAAATAAGATGACAATGTCATACAAAAACGCAAAGTATTGCTTTAACGTTCACCAATCATCGTAAAAAAGAAAACTAAATATCTCATCTGCACTGAAATAAAAATAAAACGCTCTCAAAATACATTCAAAACATCCGTATGATATCCCGTCTGTCTGTCACTCGGCTATTTTCATAGTCGGCGAGAAATGTTCTAAAATAACACTGATATTTTTGACATATTGCATAAATTTTGAACGCAGCCAAAGAGTTTCACTGTCACTTTAAGAAACTAATTCTTTTGTCTATTATTTGATTGATTACCTATTGCCAGACATTAGCATTACACTGTCTCTGGACGATAAGGTACTAAACAGATAATATATATTTTCTACAGATAAAAAATACATATTCAATATTTAAAATAAAGAACAATAAAGTTTAAATTGTTGATAAATCCATCCGGTTAATGTGTAACCATGACCGATCGCTCATAAATATTTATATGAAATAAATGTGGTGAACAGAAAATATTAATAAAAATTAGATTTCTTGGATGAAAATGTAATAACCTTCGAAAGTTACCGAGAGTAAAAGACACCCTCGGAAAATCCACCCCCAAGAACACCAAATAGAAATAACACCTTCGACCCCTGTTTATTGTCTTAGCAAACTAGCTAACGAAAACAAGAAGTCACTGGCATCCCCTATACTTAAATCCACCCTTATCTCTGTCATCATTCAAAATTATACTGTAACACGTCAACTTAAAATCTTATTTCGTGTAAAGATAAGAATTCCATGCATATTATTTACCTATACGCAAAAAATAACACACATTTCAAAACTGAATTGAAAAGTTATAATTCTATAAGTTCACTTTTACGACCAGGTCGGCCTTTTGTTTTGTTAAATAAAAAGAGCTTTATGTAAACATAATACAGTTCACATTGTCTCATATCGGACGATAGGACTTTTTACTTTTATATTTTAACGCCGAAGGGAGCAAAGACCCGGTAAGGAAAAGGTCAGGTCAACACTCAAATAGACTCGTATTTGGTACAGCTTTCATAGTGTGATAAAAGTATTTCTTAACATTTTCTACACTAATATTATAAACAGGAAAACTTTGTATGTTTGTTTGTAATGAATAGGCTCAAAAACTACTGGACCGATTTCACAAATTCTTTCACCATTCGAAAGCTGCATTATCCACGAGTAACATAGGCTATATAACATCACGCTGCAACCAATAGGAGTGAAGCAGCAATGAAAACTTTTACAAAAACGGGAATAAGTTATATGGCAAGACAGCGTTTGCGGAGTCGGCTGGTCTACAATAAAGATAGACAACACGTATCTTTTATTTTGTCTTCAATTAATAATATTCTTGATATTTTAAACATAAATGACAATAATTCATTAATAATAGTATCCATTCTTCTTCATATCATTTCTAATTCGAATGTCGCTTAAAATAATCGAATTCTGAGTATTTTTCAAAGTTTTCCGTGGTTATAGGTACGGTGATTTGGTAGCAAGTAAGAAACTAATACTGATATGATTTCCCTTTACAAAAAGATAAAAGGGTATGTATTTTCTGCCCTTACCTATTTGTGGACAAAGAGGACAAAGTAAGACAAAATTCAATACATTTAACTATAAGAGCAATGGGGAAATGAAACATGGATTCGCGGGTGATTGATATGAGGAGCGACCAGGGTATTGAGATACTGAGAACGAGTAAGCAATATTCGAGATTCTGTTTACGCTCGGCGAACAAAGAATCTTACAACATAAAAGAAAGAAATATTACCAAAGTATTTTGAACATGTATTGCTTATATATTTATCAATGAAACGTACAGATAATTGATATTTTTAGATACATTTACATTACATTACATATAATCTTAATAGATGAAATATAAAACTGAAAAATGGTTTCATAATTTTTATTTAATTCTTCACATGTATAATTTTTGTCGTAAGATAAACAAATTAATAATTTTTATATTCTCGTATCTTCGTCTTGAGAAAATCTTCGTATTGAGTGAAATCCAAACATTGTCTATGGGAACCGAAAAACGAGTCTATAATATAACCATAAACAATCTCCATACACGCACAGCCGCGAGGTGAGGTGCCCCTTACAACACACCATCGAAAGTCCAAGTCAGTGTCTAAACCGTTCAAAGGTAACAAGACACAGTCTCAACATATCAAAGACGACTTAATTCATCAAAGGCATCCAAGTGTCGAACGTCTATCACTCGCGAATGTAAAGGCACCGACGTTACCAATACCTTTGCTTCCTCAGAACCGATTCCCCTCCGTACCATACTTATTATAAGGGTTACATTCGCGTGGAATGTTGTTTTAGTCCGGTACAAACAAGTTGAGACGTCAAGTGGCTGTCAAATCAGTGATCTCTCGATGTGAAACTTGAGTGGATGGCTCCTCGCAATTTATTCCACTGAGTCGACCTTTGACAATGTTGCCGCGCCAGCTCATGTTACGGCTTTACTTGACAATGTTGCCATTATCAAATTAATCTACGAGCGCCCGTTATACGTTTTGGCGGGAAACATGTGTAGGTACTGATAAACCGAATAGAATAGAATAGGACAACCTGCTACAAGTACAACAGATAACTAATTAGGCTCGAAAAAGTATAAAATAATACATTTAAAGTAAAGTAAATGCGCTGGTCAACGTTGACCACAGTTAAGTAACAAGCCAACACAGCGTAGAGTAATTCATTATTATTAATAATTAATAATGTTAGTTATCAAAACCTGTAAGCAGCTGTATTTCATTCATTTAAACAGGTTGCATTTTGCATATTTTGAATGCGTAATGTTGCTTCTACGAGACTTTTCACGCCACATTTCCAAGCCCCCAATATCAGCTGTAGTTGCGATTCAACCCAGCAGATTTCTGCGGCAGTAAGAACTTACTAGTAAGAAAAGTAGTTTTTATGGAAATACGATTTTTATTAACATGCAGGGACAAAGACACAAATTTTCGTTAAACATTAAAATATTCCTTCATTTTAACACGGTCATTATATACGATCGAAATTTATGTAAAGGAGATACATTTTAACTTAACCACGCTGTTGACTGCATTTCACAGAATGTGCGACTGTGACAAATTTTCTCGAATCTATTTCCGTCTCGTTTCCGCTAATAGCAAGAATACGACCTCACCCAAGGCAATCGTCGAACAAACGATAAATTCGCTAAACACACGCCGCACTAATCCGCCATTTCCGAAACGTCGACACAAAAACGATTATTAATAAACACTTATTCTGACGCATTTTGTTTTTATCCGAAGCTAACTCCCACCGGCGCAAGTGAAGTGAATTTGAAAGTATCCCACAATACCAGGAAACTAATAGGTATTATAATATCCTATCAGTAGAGTGTAGTGTGGAAAATTGCAAGCTTTTTACGTCCCATTACTGGTGAGTTTTTCCCGCAACTGCCAATATTATTCGAAATTTAAAAAAATCTCGAACATAATTGTATTAGCTATATAGCTAACACGTACCACTGTTCATTCTTAGGTAACTTTTGTATATAAATTAAAACAATAAAGTGATACAAATTTAAAATTACGACTTTGTTTACGCTAGCATTCCGCGGTTTTTCCCTATTCCCGTGGGAAGTCGAGACCAGGCTTCTAATACATAGTGGGTAAATTGTAAAGGCAAAATTATGTGGTTGTATTTCATAATTCAGTTATTTTATTTACCTTTACAAGTCTTATTTCATTGTTTCTTAAAACAATGAACTAAAATAACATAGTTATGTATTGATAGATAACATTGACACGCTGAATTTGCAGATATTTCCTGTCAGACAAAATTGTGATTTAACTTTGGGGTGCTTAGGAGTATTTACGGTGTTTAAGAGTCACAAAATTTTCATATAAAAATTCTACATCTGACCGAATGTAAGGGAATTTGACGATTCAACAAAATTTTTCCATTAATATCCTGGTGTATTTTAGAGATTAACTTTTGGCTTTTTTTCTATATTGTTATATTTTTTTACGAGCGCATCTGTGTTATTCGATTCTGCCAATAGACCGACAAAGCGAAAAATCAAATATTTACAAAATAATAGATGGTTACTGATTAAAGATAGAATCATATACAACTAACAATATTTATTCATTCTTACGGTACTGTATACAAAGGTGTTGGGTAATAAAAAACGTCATATTTGTATTATAATTGTGTGTAATTGTAAGTTTCGCTTCTTTTTTAATTGAAGAGAGTAGCAAACGGGCAGGCAGCAGTCACAAGTGGTACTACCGCCCGTGGACATCTGTAACCGACTCCTAACAGGACTGATCATATCAGAAGTCGGTCACTGATACGTCGCCACTCTTGAGGACTAAGACGGTCGCTGGTATACACGTGGACCGGTATCCAAAAATGTGAATTTCAAATATAATTAAAGAAAAAAATAAATGTCACAGACATTAGAAGTAGGTCAAGGCACTCTCGTTGACCGCTAATTTATCGAGTGCTCTAGACAAAATAACTACAGAATTGAACACGGTGATATGCCAACGAGACAAAAATTAATGTGTTATGTTTATTTATGAGATGATAAATTTAACTACACTTGTCCGTTTGCCTGTCCCGGAGGTTCTTATCTCGGGACAGGCAGTAAATTTTATGGCCCTTAAAACAAACTCCGAATAAAATGTTCCCAATAAAATTGTTAACGGATTCCTTGGGGGCGACGACTTGTCGTGTTTGCGGTACGACAAATCGTCGGGTCGGGTACGGTTGCCCATGGCAAATCCTAAAAAATCCATTGATATTACGGTGGTCACCTTTTTTATTTTCTTATTGTATCAATAAATAAATAAATAACTGGGGACAATTCCACACACGGCTGTCTGATCCCAAATTAGGCAATTTAATGCCTATGTTATTGTAACCGGACAGCTGATAAACATATATACATACAATATAGTACTTATATAGATATTTTTTATTACGACCAGACACAGAACAAACAAATGTGCTCATCACACAAATTTTTGTCCCGGGCGAAAATCGAACCCACGACCTCCGGTTTTGCAGTCAGGGTATCTAATCACTCGACCAAGAGGCCAATCGCAAATTCGCAACAGTGTCAAGGTTTCAAACTTTTCATGTGTGTTCTCATAAATTAACAAAACCATTTCGTTCACAGTTCAGAAACGGGCGCGCATCACCGAGGTGTGCTCCAGTCCCTCGCCGCCGACCGAGAGCCTGCAGGAGCCGAAGACGCCCGCCCCCACCCCGCCGCTCACCACCCCGCCGCCGCGCTCGCCCTCCGAGCACGAGCTGAACGTGGAGGAGGAGCTCGAAGACCAGTCGGAAACCTCCCTCACGCCAGAGAACCTGTCCATGAAGGAGCAGAGGAGCGACGACCACGTCAAAAAGGAGGACGACGACAAATGGGAGAGTCCAGATTACAAATACAAGTACCGGCGCGAGAGGAAACCGGACGGCCACGCGCCTGAAGCGCTGCCGGAAGACCCGGCGCCCTTCCAGAAGTCGCCAGTCGACGTGCTCATTAAAGTGTTCCCGCGACGCAGCAGACAGGAGATCGAGGCGATACTCGCGCGGTGCAAGGGGGACGTGGTCGCCGCGATGGAAATGATGATCAACGGCGCGGAGTCGTCGTACAACATGACGCCAGAATCCCCGTACTTACAGAACTATCAGTCGAAGTCGGCGTTCTCGCCGCTTTCGAATCAGAGCTTCAAGTTCTCGCCTTCCAGAAGGTTCCTGACGCCGCCGTACAGCGGGACGGGCTACCTGCCGACGGTGATCCGGCCGCCGCCCGAGTATCTATCCTCGTTCCTGCCGCCGTCCGAGCTGATGTACGGGAGGCAGCTCCAGGTGCCGTCGCCGGGGACTTCCCCCACGTCGGATAACACCAATAACGACGGGTTTTCCGATTAGAAGTAACTCAGTTGGAAACCATCATGAGATTCTTTCCAAAGCGCGTATTGTCTGATTTATGAAGATCGGAAATTTCCTGACACCATTGCAAATGAACACCTCCATAGAATTGCCTCAATAGAGAGGTACCAATACGTCTGTAAGTTGGAACAAAATGTGCTCGTACAGTTTACGAAAAGCCAAATACTGGCCGTTCTTAATGTCAGATGACCGCAGCGCTCGGGACTCTACCTTTAGTGTGCATACGAACTATGAATAGTGCTGTGTTTTGTCGGTTTGCAAGAGATAATAGAGTTTTAAAGTTGAAGTGACTATGATTAACAGTGTAGTCCTTAAGACAGTTATGTAACTATTCTTTATTGTGTGGAGATGTTGTAAGCCTTTACTAGTAATGTAGGCTTTGAGGCTCTTCATTTTGTGAACACTCGAAAATCCTCCCACTGCTGGGCAAGAACTGTAACTGGAGCGGCCTGGAGCATACTGCACCACTGTTCCTTAGTTTACTATGGACTATGGACCCTTCATACCGTATTAATCAAATTAAATTGAATAAATTTTCATACAAATTGAAATAATAAACAATTTGAAAGGTGAACTACACCTGCTCAAGTTAACCACCGATGCGAATAAGATCCGTGACCAGCAGATAACAGTAAATAGTATCTCCCTTTTGAACCCAGGATGTATATAAACAGCGTGTTAGAATAGGTATATGAACGAGCAAACTATGTAGTTAGATAAATGTGTTTCTTATTGTAAATATTACATAATAATTATAGTTATAAGTGGCAGGTCACACGGTCGATTATTTGTCAAACTCTGACTAACCTCAGATTTATTCTGCAGTTTGTTGTTAGCTGCAGTGGCCAAATTAAGCCGGTTGGCCAGTTCTATTACCACCTTTTAAACGTTTCATAAACATATTATATTTATTTATCCGAAGTGCATAACTTTTACTTACTTTAACATAATACTTTTACTTACTTTAACATAATACTTTTACTTACTTTACGTAGTGTACATAAGTAGTGGCGTGTGACGCTATCATTGTATAGAAGTAATGTTAAAACGGAACATGTACCTATGAAATACGTAAAATATACTTCATGTATTATTTAGACTAGTATAGATCTAGATAATAAGTAGCTAAGCCTTTATTATGCCTAGATTTTCTTAGTGTGTAGTAAGTATTCTTTCTATAACCGTTAGGTCTACTCTAGTTAAGGTGTGATTTATGTACATATATCGTCGCTATTACACACGTATGAGATATCAATACTTTCGTAAAAGTATAAAAGTTTATTACGATATGTTTAATAATAATAGCTACGACAAATAATCATAAATGTAGATAAATTTACGAATAATTACTAGTATTTTTCCTTCATGAGAATTGAATTCACAACCCAATTTAACATTCAACTTCAATAACCACTAAAGTACCCGGCCCTGAGGACTGTTCGTTGATTTGATTTTGATAAATGTTTTATATTAGTAAGAACAACAATACAATTATATTCAATTTATTTCCTAGATAGGTAGATCTATAAATAATTGGATAGACGCATTTGAACACAATGTTTCATATGAAATGTAGGAATACATTTAAATTAACTTTATTGATATTAAAAATGGTTTACTCGTAATATTTTAGGCTTTGAACGGCCAGGAGATTGTCTAAATTAGAATAATGTATAATGTATGTAGGTTTGTAAAAATAGCATAAGAACCTAAGTATCCTGGAATAGTTACAAAATGTAGACTTTGATGTTTTGAATAGGCTCTATTATAAATATATTATAAATAATACCTAAAAAGTCATGGTATCCAACATGATCTCAACATAAAACAACAAAAGCGCCTACACTTGAAAGTGACAAATCGTCTCAAAATTCAATATTTACTCTCCCGGGAATGAACCCGAACTGTTTAAAGCAAGCCAGAATGAAGGCCGATGCGAAACTATTGTAACGATAAAAATATGAGTTTAAA
Organism: Aspitha aspitha aspitha; assembly: GCA_018246895.1. Classification (NCBI taxonomy): domain Eukaryota; kingdom Metazoa; phylum Arthropoda; class Insecta; order Lepidoptera; family Hesperiidae; genus Aspitha; species Aspitha aspitha. Next base: position 1,968 of record DWGJ01004304.1, on the reverse strand, counting down.
ATATTTCACAAGCCTTAAAAAGTTTTTAGGTACTTTTCTATATGAAAATCTCCTGTTTACGTTTTATTTAACACGCTTGTAAGTGACAAAGTCGTAGATAAACATTTCCAAAAATTATCTCAATAGAAAATACATTTAATGAACCGAAAACATAACTCTGTGACGATAAAACACAAAAGAGACCTTTTATTGTACCTACCGACCGGAACTGTTAGTATATAAATATATTTAAGTGATATTTTATATGTATTAATCTTATAAATAGTGTTCCATATAAAATGTTTCATAATCGATCAATAGCAATGTTTTCGATAATCAATGTTCTGTCTCTGTCTCGTAAGCGTTAAAGAAATGAGACGAAAATTAGGAAAGATTATGAATAAGATTAGTTGAGATCAATAACATGATATATTGAGTGCTCCGAGGTTATGATATTTCATATAAAGGTTGTGGGTGTTTGATACTAATTATATGTAGAGTGTACTTACGTAATACAGTTTGCGATGTATAACTTTTAATTTACGTACTGTCTTACGTCAGTTATACTTATTAAGCAAGTAAAATCGATATTTATTTTAAAGTTTGCTTAATAATAGTATTTTGTTTTCAAACTGTTTAAAAACCTTGACCGTTTTCTTCACGAAGTTGAATCCGATCCAAATACTTGGATTATTGAAATCAATATATTTTGCATAATTTAAAAATCAACAGCTTTTGTATGAAATATTAAGTAGTACTGTTAGCTTTAGTCTCAGTAGCGCTCGTGGTGTCAATATGAAACGATTCGAAGCTATGTTTAACCGTATATCGAGATATTACTGTCAATGTACTGAATACATGATACGCTCAATAAATAGTCATTCCAGATGTTATTTCATTTTATTTTCAATTATTACCCAGTCGCCATCCACAATCATCCACTGCGGATTGTTGGAAATAGAGACCGACCATATTGAACCATTAAAGATGTACAAAGTATTGACTTTAAAATTTATCGCTAATTAACTTTCTTTTTAATTAACGTACATTATCTTCACATATTTAAATTAATAGAAAACTCCTGCACTTAATATTCGACATTTATCTCAGCTTTGATGCATATAGTAACACGAATATTAGTGGCCTTTTCTGAATTCTAAATACATTTACTTTAACTTTTACTACATACTTTCAAAATGAGATTCTATTGTGGCAAAATTTAGATACATGTATTTCGTTGCCAATGTTCGTAGATTCTAGACGTTGGAGCAGTCAACGGATAAACTAAACCTTCCATAAAGGTTCCTTCCATATGTATAGGTTCCGCTACCCCTAGGTAAGCCGAAAGGGAGTGTCTACACTTATACTTAATTTTAGTACCTTTCCATACCAGTTGTTATCGTGCTGAAGTGAACCCCAACTTATATGTACAATAGGCAATATTTTTGTGCCACTAGTAATTTTTTTAGTCTATTATTAGTCCATTGCTCAACACGACTCTTTTTCCATAATGAAAATCCTTAAGGCATGTCGACAATGATGCCAAATTACGCACTGGCAGATAACGACCTCAGGAAACATTATGAAGATAAGATAAACTCTAAGATACGCAATGCTAATCACGATGTTTACCTTTTATCCAAAGTTTTACCATAACCTTGATAAATCAGAGGTGGGTGCCGGGATTTGAATCAAGGCCCTGAAGTGAGAGACTGAAATCTAGACCGCTAGGTCATTGATACCGTTAGTTATTATTTAATCTCTTAAATTCTCATTAACAACCTAATCTTACAGCATCACTTAGTTATTATAATTTCAAATTTGGAATCTATATGACTTATCCAATCTTTGACTGGCCTCATGGTCGAGTGGTTAGAGATCCTGACTGCAAAACTGAAGGTCGTAGGCTCGATTCCCACCCGGGACAAACATTTGTGTGATGAGCACATTTGTTTGTTCTGTGTCCGGGCGTAATAAAAATATCTATAT
>DWGJ01004303.1:0-11851 GCA_018246895.1 Aspitha aspitha aspitha | reverse complement strand
GCCTAGTGCGGATTGGTAGGCTTCACACACCACAGAAAATATTACATACTTTATAACATCCTTAAAGTGTGCAGGTTTCCTCACGATGTTTTCCTTCATCGTTATAGCAAGTGATATTTAAATGTTAGTTATAAAACGCACTTAATAAATCAAAGGTGCGTGCCGGGATCGAACCCAGACCTCCCGAATGGAAGGCTGAATTTCAAACCACTAGGCTATCACTGCTTAAAACCTTACTTTACAAAAAATTATTAATTGAAATATGACAGTAGCAAATACAATAAACAAAAACCTTGCTTTTATTATTCTTAGATAGCCATTAAACAGATTGTAGATCTTGCAAGGGAATAAACTTAGCCTGAAGTGAATTTCCAAAGAGCTTTATTTATATCTGAACATCGCTCGCCTGGGTTCACGTCAAATTCAAATCTAATAAAGAAATCAAAAGCCAACTTCATCCCAAGAATAGAAAATATTGCCTTGCGAATTTAGTCATTGTTGAGGTTTTGAAATTTATTGTTTAAGACAAATGTAGTTTGTAGAAAATTAAATTAGTATTGGATATAGCTTTTACGATGCAATTCTATTCGAAAGTAGTACGTTATAAATTTTTATTGTCTCGTAATTATAACTCACTCATCGTCATCATTCTTTTCTCATTCAGTTAATTTATGAAGTGATCCATCAGTGACGGACAGTCTCCGTGCCTGAAATTATGTTTGCATTTAAATATTTTCACGATCTTTGCTGATGCCATTATTATTGTGACTATTATCAATAAATAAATACATTAAAGTGTCCTGGAACCAAAAGAAACTCAGCAAATTGAGTGCAAGAATGAGAAAGTACACAAAGACTTTAAAGTGAGTTAAATTTTAATGAAGTCTCAATCCCTCTGCTGTTAAAGTTGATTTCGAAGTTCAGGAGCCTTACGATTTCCAACTTAAAAGGTATTCAACAATTCTTATACTACTGTATAAGTTATAACTGTAGTCCTTTATTAAAAAGACGAACAAAATATTCACATAATGCCCTTTTCATGTAAATTACATGCATAGTACAGCAGGTACTACTAGTACGAGCGGAAGAATCGATGATAATGTTCATTATTTACATCTACTCTCTTATATGTTACATTAGACATACGATACCCCAAATGACGTATACCAACCTATAAACACAAATACTTGAACAAATCAATTGCAATATATGTATACCAATATTGTATAGCTAAATAAAAAGTTGGCATAATGGTTTGAAAGTCAGAGGACACCCGTGTTCAGCATCGGAATAAATAAAAGATCGAATTCATTACTTCATTGTTAAATTGTCAGTTCGGAGATGAATCGACCTCGAACTCGTCTGTAGAATATTCACCGTAGATGAGCATGGTAACTATTCTGAATTTACCACCAGACCTTTTTCTTGGCCTTTGTATTTTGTCTCTCGGTCTACCGTATCTACGATTCTCATATAACTGACGAAAGTAATGCTGTATATTACCTAGTATTTTTTGACTTTAATGACGTATTATAGATTAAGAAATAAAATACCTTAATATGATAAAAAAAGTATTGAAATAAATTTGAACTACTGAGGTAGATAATTTCTATTTCCTGGAACTTTTTCCTTTAAGACCAAATCACCAACTCTGTCGAATATTCACCATTCATAATTTAATTTAGTTTATTTTACTAATTGAATTTATATAAATAAATATAATACATACCTATACAAAAATTTACCACAGCCATTTTACAATGCTCAGTAGAAAAATGTACGAAATAATAGCAGTGACGGATGATAGGTACTTATCCTTCTATAAGATGATTAAAAATAGTTTATAGTGTAAAAGTATAAGCATAGGAAACAATATAATTATGAATATTAGTGAGGTATACAAACACGTTGACAATAGCTACTATCTGAATGTGCATGCCGTTGGAAGCGTGATTGGCGCCCGCTCGAATGTGAACTGAAGCCAGGTGTATAGTGCGATAACACCGGGCGTGAAATATCCTCTTTATGTTACAGTTCTAAAACCGCGGGTCCTATAATTGACTGCAACTCACTGTTATCCTACTGCTAGCAAGCAGCCGTAATTTGCGTCTCGGCTTAAGTAACTACGCGTTATTCAATGAGGATTAGCAGTCAACCAATGAGTTGAATGAGAAGTCTAAATGATAATAACTGTTCCTTAACAAATTAGATCTAAGCGTTAAGGACGGTGCATTAAGTAAATTGAACAATAAATCATGACCCTACATTGTAACCGGACCAATAGTTATTCAAATGTTTGTTGTTCTTTGTGCTGTAGGCATATCACATACCTACGTATTAATTAATTACCTTTTTTCTTACCGAAATCAACTTTTAATTTAAAATAAATCAATTTTTTAAATCTGTAAGGAACTTTTAGCCGCTACCAAAAGTACGTCATATTTCCTACAAGCGTCAAATTAAACAATGCTCTCTTTTACTGGTTAGCGAAAAGCACATGCTAGCGTGCCGCATTGGTACCCTGGACAAGTTTCTATTTCCAAAATATGCTAAACAATATTCCATTGCGCCAAATTACGAGCACTTTTGCTCACTATCTCTTTAAGTTTTTATTTTATTTAAGAATTTCTCAAAAAGTACCAGATACACCTTGCACCACGATGGCTAAGTAGATACTAATTAACACTACTAATTTTAAGGACCGCTTACCAACCAGTATACATACCATAGGCTAGAACTCTATACTTCTATAGATTACTTCCCGTTATTATCAGGCTAATTACTGAGCTCGTTTGCAGATCCAACGCAGTACAAAAAGTTGTAAATGCGTGAGCTGCCAGTTTTTGTCGCTAAATGAAATAGTTTTCACGTATAGTTGTCTATTATTTCGCAACTTCTAGTATTTGTGGCAGCTTGATTAGCAAACCGTCAGAGACACGTTTGTGTAAACGAGCGGCTACCGTTAAAATCAACTTGGGGCTAATTTGGTTATGTCACCGTAAACAGTGGGGGTACTAAGCGCGTGAACGAGATGGTCGTTCGATTAATTATCCGATAATAGTGACAGCATGCTCGCAAATATAGCGAAGTATTCCGGAACGAACACTACGTTGACGTTAATTAATAATTTCGCTCGTCGTCGGATATTTAAACGATGACCGTAAAATGAAGCATTTAGCACGTGCGTATATCCTTGTGATGATGCCTTTCGTAGCAAATATTACAAGAAATATTTGTAATAAAGAAATTAAGTATAATTTTATGTTATAAAAATATTGCCTAAATGGCCACAGCGGCAGTGATCATTTAAGCACATAGACATAATGGTCACATAGACGATTGCTTTATTCGAAATTTAGTCCCAATAACTGCAGTTACTTGTACATAGTACGTACTCGTAACTATAACGTATGCTCTGGTGTTAACACTTAACATTTTAGCACTCAGCGATGCTACAATTCTCAAATTTCTTATGGACAAAAATATTTATTGTGTAAGCTAGGTCAAAGCAATTTACAATCCAACCATACATACTGGGACCCAGTTATATTTAAATCCTACTTACGAGTCGTCGCTTATTCGCAAGCCAAGAGTATTCCCCGTAGCACATACATAGTAAAGCCTTGTAAGTATTGGATACACACGCCTTATAGATGGTCCGGCAGTCCGATCCAGCGTCCCATGAATTTAGATTGCAAGTTTATTCCCAGCTCAAAATTCACCCAATACCTACTGTGCCGCTATGTATAATTTCACGTGGGAAATATCATCTAGTTTTAATGATATCGTCTACTCACAATTTAAACTCGCATACATACATTCGTAGCCTAATTTTATTATAGTGTATCAAAGCACTTGCCGCTCGCCTACCAAATCTTTCTACCTGTATAAAAATTAATGTTGGATTTATCTTCCTTGTGTATATTATTATTATACATAGATACAAATGTATGTAAATAGAAAACAGATACGCTGACATCTCATTCTGTTGGTACGTTCTATATTTGAAATATTGGCATACTGCGCTGCATTTTTGTGATGCCATTTAATGTCAGACAATGTACCTGGTATCTCTGAAAGTTACATCTGAAATGATGTGGGATTCTGAGAATTCCACAAAATTTATAAGTAAGATAACATACCATATGTAAATGCCATATTTATAGTTCGGAGGAGTTCTACGAGGTCTCTTATACAATTAACAACTGGTGAAACGTGAATTTATGTCAAATATTATATTTACTGAATCGCTTGCAACTACGTGTCAAATCTTATGTTAAAACTAAAATCAATGCATTTCAAGTAAAATATTTTTTTTTCATAATCAGCATTTCGCTCCTCTGCTACGAACGTAGCAATACCTATATAATATTAGACCAACATGTACGCTTCTTAAAGCAAGTATTATTTGATAATGGTTTAAGTTATAATATAAATGAATGTACCTATCATTACTTCCTTAGCATTTAAGCCGGAATCAGTGGCTTGCGGTAGCTTGGCGACAAAATATTCTAAAAGAGCAAAAGACATTTTTCAATTTCCGGCACTGTGGAGGGATAAAGTCGACATCAACTTTGATATTCATCTTTAATTAAATGCTATTTTCAAGTAACTCTGAACATGCAATTATTAACATAGACATTATATTAACACAATATTATTGAAAACACACTAACATCTTTACATTCGATTGGTGTTAATGGATAATTATAAAGTTACTGGTGACAGTTTAGGGGCCAACATTTTCCTGTAATTTAATAGTTTTGAAGATTAAACTTATTAAGAATATCTTCTTAAAAAAGCAAACATTGCTAAAATAGTTGCGTATTAAATTTTCGCACTATTTTCGTAGAATTTTTAACTACTTGAAAAATTACAAAATTAGGAGTTTACGTTGTACTGTTGTGCGTTACTTTTATTGAGTGTATGTGTGTTCCTTATAGTTAATGAAATAATTTACATTTTTAAATAAGAACTTCCTCTTCGTGTTGTACAAATATCAAGTACATGATACCAATAAGGCATTCAAAGCTAGTAATGAATACTTTTATGAATAAAATGCGATTCAAAGGTAGCGACGTGAAGGTGGAAAAGTCCAATTATAGGACGGGGACCGGATGTGAAAAATTAATGTGTTCCTTAATGGCTCTGCACCGCGTTGGCCGGCAGAGACCGATCGCTCGCGCCCAGCAATTATAACAAAGTGACGTGGTTTTCTTGTGACCCATTAATTGGTACGTAGGTACCTACTATCGAACACTGCAATATCGAAGAAGAAATGCAATAATATATACTCATAATTGACGTATCCTAATTTTTGCATCTTGCGCTATCCTTATAGTTCTGCTAATTTATCACTGCGTTTAAACAACTTGTGTACCGAAGGTATGGAATAAATTAAGAGCCTAAAGAATGTAATCTGTAACGTAAAACCAGTCACTTTCAAAAGAAAAAACATTACTTAAAGTACAGAAAGTTAATTAATGTGGTGTTCTTAATGGCTGCGGACAGGGGTGAACACTTACTATCAGCTAAATCTGTTCTCTAGACTGAATTTGTACAAATAACTAGTATGAATTCTGAAAACAAATTAAAATCTTCATTAGGCAATTACTACACCAAATTCACATTAACGTCCTCTAACAAAGACATAAAAGGGTAACAGACTGACATCGCGCATACATCGCACTCGGAACAGTTCGCTTACAAAGGACGCTTATGAGCCAGGTTCGTCCAAAGTTAGTATAATGAATACGTGACTTATCTCCGCGCCGCAGCTGGAGGGTTCGCTCACTGCCGTCATCCGACACGTCACACGGCCAACTATACTATAACACAATAATACCGCTAGTAATAAATGACGTATGTAGTGTTCAAATACATGTAAACATTGATGGTGCAATAAAACATATTGACGTACGTTACACACTTAAAATAAGTTGGACTGATCGTTAGGTTATCGAAAAAGACTCATTTAAAACAGTAAGATATTGGACAAGGCTTCAGCTTCCCAGAATTATTTAGGTATATGGATGGAATATCATAAATATGAAACGAATATAAAATACAATTTTCTAATCAAGCATGAACTTGAATCTTGTTTGTGTCTGACACCTAACACGCTAACAAGCCAATCGCCATGGCCTACATAATTAGTGATTGAATTTTTTATTTCAGAAAATTGCCTTAATAAAAAACTAAAAATTAATTTATCAGTCATGTTTTGACAGTATACTTACTCGCATATTAATTACTGCTTATAAAAAATGTTTCGTAAGTTAAAGTATCCATGACTTTGCTCTAATTTACAACTAAGCGAAAAATCACACAAATTAGGTTAATAAATGTATTAGTAATAAAATATAGGCATAATTAAGATGGTGCGGTATCATAGTGTAGTATATTTTACATTATAAAAATTTTGGTACAATGTTTCTCTGTGTGGTCCTTACAAATATAATAATTATAGGTTCATACAATAACTCGATACTGCTTTCTCACAAGCAACAGTGGCGCGAAGGTTGGTTTGAAATGACTGCCACCGAATTCCGGGTATTACTTATTGGCGTTTATTTACTTAGATGGTGAGGACTTTATTATTGTGCATATATAAGAAATTGGCATGGTAAACTTTAGCTCCATCCAATCAATGTGTACGTATTCTAATATTGAGTCCAATGCTGTCCCGACTGCGGAAGAATGCGTAAGCATACCTACCCTTAGTTCCGACAATGAGTCTAAAAAAGACTAACGTGGTGGTTCAGGTACATTTGAATATCTGAATGTTGCAACCTTTTTTTCTAGAGGTTACGAAAAGGTATTTAAAGGATCCGTGCAATACTGATAGCTATTGTGATGAACGTAATGGGTTATCGTTTATCGATATAAGCCAACCGAGTGCTCTACGAAATAGCGACGTGCCACAAAAAGGAGAACGCTACTTGAAGCCTGAACAGCGAGCATTTTTCAACACGTACATCGGGACATATTTCTCAATAACACATTACGAGCTTTTAGCCTGATAAAAAATATTAAAACGCTCTAAATTCAGAGAAATTATGGAAAGTATATAATACTTATATTATATTACTGTATACTGTAGGTATACCTATGTATATATTGAAAAATATTTTCGTTCCATAGCTATTAACAAAAGTAATTGATTTTTATTAAGAGCTACTGTAGGTAAATAATACGAGATAACCTTTGCGTATTTTCGCACGATATAATAATGAAACAGAATCGTAATTACACTTTTCAAACTTTTTGATTTGACAAAAGTTTGTTAAAAGCAATTGTGCGTAACATAAAGATATCGCGACTCTTTTACGTAAGCGTACATACAAGTACCTATGTATGTATTTATATGTACGAGTATGTACAACTTTTCAAGCTCCCCAATATTAATTATTATCATACCACACGGATATGATCTTGTACGATATTGTTATAAAATCTCTTCACTAGTGACAATAACAATGGGAATGTGTATGGCTTAGATCATAGACTTAAGCAGATAACATTAACATATAATCTCACTTATAAGAGTAAGTATATAATGGACATTTTACAATTTAAATTGAAAAAAATTAGTTATGAGACAATATAAAATACCTTAATTTATTGATGTAAAGTCCGTGACCTTAATGTGTACCAAATATGTAGATTAAAATTATAATTCCATTGTTGCTATGTAGTTAAACTTATTGCATCGGTTGTGACATAATACAGCTATATTTGACATGAATGTACTTAAACACGATATATGAACATACATATATGAATAGGACTACTACTTTTCTGTCACTACTACTACATGAAATAGTATTAAAAGTAAAAGTTGTTGCCGTAAAACTATTATATATGAGAGATCGTATCTCAAACTGTGTTTCGAGTCATTGCAATTGCGATCACGTGCCACGAGCTAACCATCTCGCTGTTATCCAGCCAATTGATGTTTTCAGACTCTTCCTCTCCAAACAGTTTGAATTCATGACATATTTGTATTTGGTTACGCGTTGATTATAACATATGTTTTACTACTTTTATAACAGTATATTACAAGGCTATAAAACTAGTACCTACTACCTATATTATAATAAGCAAGTTACACCGTAGGTCTGAAATGCTAGCCCGTACCGTACCAAAATAAATATAAATTTATTCCATCTCTGTTAAAAATTCAACTAAATATCTTCTATTACAAGCTTCAATTGTTTTTACCATATAAATAATTATTTTTATTTGATAAGATATTCTTGTATACCTACTTTTTGCAATTGTAAACTCCTTTTTTAAATAATGATTCCTAATTCATTTATAACAGTGAATAGTTTCTCATTACATGTACCTACCTAACTCTGCATGCGTAAATTCTAAAATGTATTGAGCAATATAATACCCTAAAACGCCTAAACAAAGGCCACCCAATGAGATAATTTAACGACAACAGATCACGTATCGTCTCCCTAACCGATGTACAAACATTTACTTACTCGTGCCTGCTTTTATAACGATATGATCAACCTTTTTATTATTTTTTATATCGATATTTTAAGATTTCGTCTATACAAGAGATACAATGACATTATCGAAATCTGTAAATATGAGTTTCAATTGTTTTAATATACATAGTTTCTTATTTTAATAACATGATATTAACACATGTTTTATGAATCAACTAAAACAGTGATTTATCTTATAACAAAACTAAATAAAATTTTGTAACAATAATATGTATTACAAAATTACTATGTCTTTTTAATATGCCCCTATATTATTCATAACTCACTATATTGATTTACAATAATACTCGTATTTTCAAGACAAATGACAGCAGCAAAGTTATTATGGACGTAAAATTACATGGTCTTTACCTTTACTATCTGCACATCTATAAATTCAACGTTTTCATTTACGGTAATTTACATGCATTATATACCCACTACCTTAAATAGGCCAATTTTTTGTCTGTATATCATGTATCTGTATATCAATGAAGGTAATAATTGAATATTTGTACCCACGAGTCCATAATCATTTGCTTTTGGTCCAGGAATTTCAGAAATATAGATATTAATACTCTCCAAGAGACCACAATCTGACATCAAGTTCTGGTTATAATTATATTCTCAAAGCTGAAAAGTCCTTGAACTGTGAGAGCACAACTGAAATTCCCTTTACCGGAATTCATTATAATATTGATCATAATTTAAATTAATATCATTGAAATATCCGACTTTCAAATATATAGATTATATTATGTATTATATGGATATCAGATGGCGCAAAGACATTTTGTTAATAAGTCTAGAATTTATAAATTAAAATTCTTGCATAATAATAGTGTTCAAAAATCAAATAAAAAAATAATATCACTAAATTGTTTGTTAAATTATGCTAATAAAAATAGATTTTAAGTAGGTACCTATTGTTATACATAAAAAGTAAGTTAAAAAAAAGTATAAAGCAAGAAAATAATTATTATCATCTGAAATGTTTATGGTCAGACTATTAAATTTGTATGGTCTATTGAATAAACCACTCACAAGAAGTATACTATAATGAATTTAATACATATTTGCAGTGATATTCAGAAATGACATTAATTGTGCTCATATGCAATATACCTTAACAAAACCACAGATAGGTACTTTTAACCGATTATAAATTTTAACGCATGCTATGTGAAAATGTGTGTATTAATTCCTTTCGTTTATTACCAACCTAAACTGACTTTTTATCGTCTAGAGGGCGCCATGTTCAACTGATTTTTACGATATAAAACGCTTGCTGCGCTGCTACTCCTTTGTCTAATTATGATAAGTAGTTTAGAACTCATGAGAGGCCAAATAAACATACATACATACATGTCGGTCAAAATTATAACATTATGTAGTCTGCCATAACTTTTGTCAACTAACTTCGCTGGAGCTGCGCAATTGCTATACTAACACATGTAAAGTATCCTATTCAGTGACATTCGCTGTAGTTACACAAGATCATACCAGGGATCAATCATATCCATTACTGACCGTATGGAAATGATTCATATATACGGAAATGATTTCTTGAAATATTCCAACGGTTTTTCCCGTTTTATGTCCCATATTTAATTTAATTTTGTCTTTCGGTATTTTCCTTCAACTTGAAAACGAACGGTATTATAATATTTTTACCCCACGGTAAAACCTCATTCTTCCACTAATATTCATGGGTTTCCTATTTTAATTTCTTTCTAAAGCATTCAAGCACAATTTTTATAAATATTTAGTCTCCTTTCTGTTTATTAACCCAATCCTTGGTTTTATTATATTAGTTTCGAGTTACAGCACTGAATGTTATTATGACATGATTGAAAATTTATTTTCTATAACACATTTAATTTAACCCATACATTTTTGGTTCTTTAAAGTTAAAATTTGGAAAAGGAATTACTATTTTTATATCTATTTTTTTTACGTTGTATATAAACCATAACCATACATGCATATTACCTACTTTTGAAACTGTTTTACTTAATATCCCTCTTCAATGGAATGAATTATGTAGTTTACGCAATATAGACTACCTGCCCCCGAATACGAAATACGAATACGGAATGACTGTTTTACTATGAACATTGATGTAATGTTTTGTTTATTATTTCATTTAAGACAACTATTTAAACGAGTTTACAATGTTTATCACAATGATAATTAATTTTTTATCATAATATTACAATTTATATTGTAAAAACTCTTGAGTTATAGTAAACTTTAAACTGTTCGATTACAGGTTAGAAAACTTCGTCGTGAAGACAAACCGAACATCACGTAGCAAACTTTAAAGAAAGTTTAACGAGTAGATATCTCCTCTCTTCTTTTCCAGATCTCATTATAATTTGTAGGTTGAAAAATGAAATCTACTTTTAATATTTAATTTATATAAGAGATGCCATCTTTTTTTTAATATTCGATGTCTGTATTTATTTAATATTCCTAAAAGCTTAATCTATTACAATAATCTACTACAACGATAATGCAATGCATATGGTATCTCAATTAATTAGATCAACGACCGCATAAATATATAGGTTATATGAAACCTCAGTGTTAACCGCAGTTTGTATATAACCATAAATGTACCTAGTAGAACACGTGCATTGATAGACCGCAGTAAACAACACTGGAAACAAGGCTATATCCTTGTTGATATAAGGTTTGGGCTGAGGTAACTTACCTTATAGATATGTTATATAATAGATTACGGAAATTAAAATAAAAATAAAATAAACTGTAGGTATAAATTTGGTAAAACAACAGACAGGTAGTTCCTTGACCCTTAAGCAGTTATTTGCAAGGTTGTAGATAATTTTGCGAAAATCTAATAAAATAAAAATCATATGCGTGCGTACAAAGTACACATGTCAGAAGTGAAACTTCTTTGGCGAACTAATTTATAAATCTTGTTTATATTTATACAAATCTAAAACTTTAAATTTCCAAGATTAAGAGGAAGGGAAAAAGGAAGATAGGTTAGGAATTTAATTGTCATTAAAATAAATTATCATAAAAAATTGTAAATAAACAAAAAGATAACAGATATATTACTTACTTCGAATAATTGCTTGATACAGGACAACTTACAAATTTATTCACAAAGTTTTTTCACAAAGTTTTTCACAAAGTTTTTATTTATAAAATTCACTTACTGTTTATTCACTGTAGAAGTGTCTAATAATATTGTAAATATTACGCTATGCGACAGAAATGCCATCTAAAGTTCTAATAATTAACTAGTAAACGAATACACAACCAATAGGGCGTGTATTCTTTCTCGATATCCCGTATTCTCTCTCTCTCTTGTTCAA
>DWGJ01004302.1:0-11856 GCA_018246895.1 Aspitha aspitha aspitha | reverse complement strand
ATCCAACTTAAAAGATAGTATAGTTTTTATAAAATAAATAAATAATAAATGTCAATTGTCAATATTTTTTTACATAATAACAATTTCTGAATACACGATATTTGACATATATGATTTGACATGTATAACCACGGCAACGCGTGGTCAGGTCCACTAGTAAAATAATAAAAATTTAATAACTGGGGACATTCCACGCACGGCTGTTTGATCCCAAATTAGGCAATATAATGCCTGTGTTATGGTGACCGAACAACTGATAAACATACATATATACATACAATATAGTACTTATATAGATACATTTATTAGGCCCAGACAGAACCAACACTTGTGCTCACCACACAAATGTATGTCCCGGGTGAGAATCGCACCCACGACCTCCGGTTTTGCAGTCAGAGTCTCTAACCACTAGACCACTCAACCAGTCATATAATAAAAATAAATGGTATTTTTAGTAAATCACAAAAGAAGCAAGAGGTCTTATACAAACTTTGTATATCTCATCATTCATAGCCTCAAGGAACGATAATAATCTGTATTGACGTTATAAGTATGCATGTAAACTAGATATCCGGGCCGTTGGGACCCCTACCCGGATTCCTATGCGACCGGAATTTTGACCGTTCCGCGAACCGGTCAATAATGATAATAATTGTTATTATTGGGACAATTCCACAAACGGCTATCTGATTCCAAATAAGGCAATTTAATGCCTGTGTTATATAAGCCAGGCATACTCGATATAATACTTATAAGATTACACTTGACACAAGTTAAACAACAGCGCACATCACGCAGATATTTTTATCGAACGGAAATCGAACCTACGACCCGCCTCGAGCATGACCGCATTTAATGTAATGTATAGGCAATAGAATCGAATCAAAATACGTAATACTCTGAACGTAAATGAGCTTGCAGCCACATCGCTCATTACCGACCTGGCTGGTCAAGTGAAATAGAAATAAACGCGAAAAAGCCGTCACAAAGTGCGCAGATTAACATTAGAGGGCGATTCCAATCGGCTTCGCATTTAATCAACTTTCCTTACACAGCGTCAGGGGTCTGTATGAAAACCCTGTTGAAGAACGCTTCACACTCGGGCAGTAGAAGCTGTATACGTTTGCCCGGGGAAGTACCAACGCCACTCCTAGTTCTGTCGTGACACAATGTGTCCGGTCACCATAACACAGGCATTAAATTGCCTAATTTGGGATCAGACAGCCGTGTGTGAAATTGTCCCCAGTTATTTATTTATTTATTTATTACCTACGTATCTACAAGTATAGTTATCCCGTAGTTCTTCAACATCGAGAAGGTTCTAGCGTTACCTGATCTCGTTCAATATCAAGTATTGAATGGGGAGACCGCACGAAAGGCAGGATGACTCCAATTCAATGTGTGAAAACAGTTATTTGATAATTAATTAGGTACTTGATAGGACAATGAGGTCCGATGTAGCGGGGTCCTGGGCAGATGCCCAATATACCTACTAGAAAATAACCACATGTATCTACATTACAGCAGAAATTTATATTAAGGTACTCTTATATCTATCCGCCCAAAAGATTCATCAATTAATAGGTAGGTATTTGACAATGAGGCTCGATGTAGCGGGGCCCTTGGCAGAAGCCTAATATGGGTATAAAAAACAAGCAAATTTACATTACAGGCAGGTATATACTGATAAATAGCTCTGCCCAAAAGCTCAAGCAACTAGTATGTAGGTTTACAACTAAACAACAATAACATAAAATACTTTATTGCACAGCAAGATGTGCATAGGAAGGAATAAACAATTGTACCTATTTAAAACTGCTATCTATAAGTAAGATATCTATTGCGAATTGCGCTAGGTGAACGTATCACTCCAGCAGAGATCCCTTCCCACCTATTTAGGATCGTAAGAGATTAAAATTCAAATAGAGGGTAGGTAGCCATGGGGCACAGCACAATGGTTGGATAAAAATGTGAAAGTTAACAATTAGTTATATGTAAAATAAATATCTAATTTTATTTTGGGTATAACTAATAACAGAAATAGGTAGCTAGATGCGTTTTCGTACCTACAAATGCACCGCCCAACTTGTAATTGTGATAACATGTGCCTCGTAGACTCCCACAAGCGCTACCCGTTGTTTAACATTAATTAATACTCGCTAAATAAGCTTCAGCTACTGTATTTACACGGGTGGGTATACAGTTACAAATCTTATAACAATTGCCTAAATAAAGATTTCAACGCGTTTCATAGTATCGTGTTACCTTATGTAGGACCAAATATAAGCTTTTAGGTAGGTATGATAACAAATAAAATAAATTAAAGGTCTCTTCTTATTAAATTTGTCAATTTTCATAAATATAAAGTGTATTTGAAATTTTTTTTTTAAAACAAATAGTTAAATAACTTAACGACACTATTAAACAGCATTAATGACATCATTTATGAGCACAGCCAAGCACAAAGCGCGAACTTAATTAGTACTGCGTTTCATTCGTAGTTACGTACGTAAGCGAATGAGCGGTCGCGGTCCGAGTCGCGTTATTATTTTATAGCTTGAATAAAAACAATATAAGCCGGCGGGCGGAGCGTATAACTGAAATATCAGTTTGATATCGCGCGGTTTGATTCGCCGTGACGCGAGACGCCTTAGGGCGGGGCTTGCGCCGAGAGGGGGCGCTCGCCGCGCACCGTGATCGCCATACCATTCCGTGCGAGCTGTCGCGACGCTCGTATCCCGCAGCCGAGCCCGGTCGCGTCGTTCCGTTGTCCGTTCCACTCGTATGTGCCCCGCGTGTGTGAGCGTGTGAGCGCGTGTTGTCGTACCTCGTGCCACCAAAACCGCCAAGATTCGGGTGAAGAATCGTGAGCCGGTGCCGGCGTACGCCATGGCCGACGCCGACCGTGACTCGGACCTTGGCGACGACAGCCCCGTGGTGAGTGCAGATGTCGCGTGCCCGCTGTTGCCTCGCTGTTTCGCCTGGCAACGACGTCACAACAACCATCACAACACCGACACATACAACCGTATATTTTACTTATCCAGTGTTTTACATGCATACATTCTTAGTTATATACTAATATCTGGCAAGTACATGCATATTGCATATCAAACGTTGCAAGCATTTGATATTCTTAACTTGCATAAGTACCTACCGACTTTTTGATGTTGCTTTGACAATTTGCTCTGCATAGTGTTAGTTCGATTGTTAACATATTAGTAATGTACTTAGGTTTTGTAATAAATAACGTATGTAAACATTGTACCTGATAATACCTACTAACTGACTCGAAGTTTTTCAATCACGATTTAATAAATGGATATAGTTTTACTACGTAATTTCTTACTGTTGCATGGCTTACTGTTGTTGGGGTACTTATGTTATGACATATTGGTCTGTAATTAACTATTAAAAATGTAAGCATTGTTGATTTTTGATTCGTTTCTAATTTGTTAAATTACTGGTTCATGTATGTCCTAAAACTAATAGGTATTGATTTTACCGCGCGTTTTGTTAGCATTTGTAGGTAAACAGTTTCTTGCACGTGGAATAGGACATACGGTTTTTCAATAGGTACATAGGTTACGTAGCTAATAGTGATAAGTAAACCATCTTGCCATTTTATAATCTTATAAGACATTGTACACAAAATACCTAATCTTGTAAATGTAAGTTCGCGCCATTGTTTATTCATTGTTACTTATGTCTAATTATTTTAAAGATCATTCATTTTTAACACGACACAAAAACAAGGTTCTTAGCTATGTTTGGTGGAAATCTCGGACAATATTGAAGCTAATAATGCCGATTTTTTATTAAATATGTTTCATTTCAGTACATACCTACATACATTTTTTTATTCATTTCTGTTCAGGATTAAGGATAAGTAACTTGACTATTATCTATCCTACATTTTAGTTATTATAGCGATGGGGTTGTAAACCTTATCTTACATTACTTTTTGATTTCGACTGTTCAACTATCAAAACAGTATCCTCATGCATTATGATGACATTTACAAATAATTTCGTAATTGCCTGCGTACAAGTTGCAAAACAATAAAGATTATTATTAAATATTTTAAATTATTATATTTATCAAACTTTAAGTTAAAGTATTGCTAACGAATCATAAAAATATCCCACGACGACCATACGCGTCTACCTGCTGGGGATAATCTCCGAGTTTATTACAACATTCGCAGCGAATAGAATTGTTTCGTTGATAACATTGTCTATTTATTATTTAAATTTCCCAATAATAAGCGGTCGCTCATTTGAGCAGGTAGCAAGTGACGCGCTAAGTAGGTACCTATGCACGTAGCCGGCTAGTTAACTCCCTATATTTTCCTACCTGGTGTAGTGGGTACTGGGTTAGAAAGTGTAGTTATTATTGAAGATACTTAACACCTTGAAGTATAGAGAATTGGTGTCAAATTAACTGTTGGAGATGTAAGCTTGTCCAATACGTTCAATATCATTAAAATCGTATTAAAGATTGTAATTTATAATTGTTGCTCTTTGGATAAGGATACATGGTAACTCTACATAAAGTACTACTCTACATAAACTCTAAATAAAGTAACTAAATCTAGAAAAAGTTTATAATAATATGCACCAGTGGTTTCTGGTTTCGCTTGACTTACTAAACTATTTTCATCCATCTTTGAATTTCTTATTGCAACTGTTTGTTACATCATACATAATATGTTTAATACACGAGTTATCGAAGTTTACCTATATGAATAAAACAACATTGTGGATAGAAATATGGAATCTTTTTATTATAGTGTTACCAATACTGTTACGCACATTTTTATATTTCATAGTTTAGGTATTATTTTTACACATGTGTTGTCAACATTGCGATAGGCGACCAGAAAAGAAATGGCGCCGATGTTATTGAGATTATTAATAACAAATTTGGTTTCGGGTTTTATAATGCAGGATGAAGGACGACCCTTTCAACATCTGTGTCGACTTAAAATTTTACTGCGCATTGTTTATTTAGCGGAACCGTTTTTGTCACTATGCTTGCGTTCATAAAAAAAGCCGCTTGCACTGTTCCTTTTACCAGTTGGAATTTTGAAATTAATCGTTTTTATGATGTTCAAACAATAATATATTACTTTAAGAAACTATACGAGAGAAATAAAAAAAACGTTTTTTAATATTTGTTATTTACAATAACTTTATAATCTGTAACAAATGCCAAATGGGACACCTAGTTCGCAACTAAGGAAACAACGAACTAACTCTAACACTGAATATAAACGAAATAGTGCCTATGACTATTTCCAGAAATAGGTTTCAATTTTAATGATCCAGCGGAACTGGATTTGACGACTTCATTATTACTTTACCTGTATAAGACATCGTTAGGCGTCTATTTCGGTCTAGACTGATATAATGTTTGCGTTTGAGTTAATCATTTATTCAGCGGTGTGTCGGACACTGGCGACAACTCACGGGAGGCCAAAGCGCACGCACGATTTATTATTCCCTCTCGGGGAATAGAGGGCCACAAATTAATTAATCAAACCTACCTGTCAGTCAGTGCACAATCGCACACTAAAGTTAGCTCGGGTTTCGAACGCGCCGTCAGCTTCCTTTTCCTGTTGGCACCGCGACGTTCCATTAATTGAAATAATTGGCGACTTTCTCGATTTATTTTTTCGTGCTGACAACACCTTTCGGCGTGGCCCACGCGATAGATTAAGTTTTGCTTCATAATGAGTTCCCGAAGTTTACAGATTAAAATTACAAACTAACGAAATATAGGTTTCCGGTCAAAGATTTACTCATTTTTCTCACGTCTCTATTTTGAATAAACAACAATATTACTAAGTAATGCATTTTTAATAGTACAAAAGTCTATTAATTGTTTGACTTTTAGATCGTTACAAATAATAATAATTAGAAATTGTTAAAAGTTAAAATATTAATACGGACTTCTAATTGACATAGCTGTGTGACTAAATGTTTTACGCTTGTACGCTTATCAACGATACAAAAAATGTTGAAAAAAAGGATAAAAACACACGAGATAGTGTAATGATAGGTGTGTCATTTCGGCAGGTGTTCCACACGTCGATGCTACCTGGTCGCGTGCTGGGCCCGTGTGTAGGCGCCTTTAGCTTGTAAAGGTGATAAAAAAAAATCGGTAGTCGGCATTGTATCATTAGGGGTAGCTATGCTGCATTTGTAACGTGAGATTATTAGATTTCGACTGGCCTGTTGGCCAATGACCCCGACTGCTCCATCCGGGAGTTGTATGTTCTATTACCATGCAGAATACACTCATTGTAAAGTAGGTAATGTAAGTGAGGATTTATATTAATATACATTTTTTTATCTAGTTTAACATTATCTGTATAAGTTTTTGTTTAGTGTACATACAATTTAGTGTACTTATGTGTGGGTGTGTTTATCATCTTTCTAGTCATCATAGCACAGACTTGGCAAGTTTGGGATCAGATAGATGACGTGCCCAGCGCATAGGGGTTACCTGCATATTGAGTACCAAAAAGACTTATAATTAATTTTGTATTAACATTGAGTTTTCAACTGTTGGTTTCATCATATTCTGAGTTTATTACTTGCCAGCGCTCAACAGGGTTTAACCAAGAGTAAGCAATGAATGATTTTGTTTTACTACTTTGAACTTAAGAGCTAATAGCAAGGAGCCCTGCGATAGAAATTGCTACGGGCTCCGCACTATCTTAATACGGCACTGATTTATATTACTATTCATTATCACAAATAAAAATGGAGTGCTACATGTAGCGATAATGGTATCAGATACAAAGAATACAAGCGCATGTAAACATGTTAGTAAATAAACGTAAGTTGGTGAAGTTTGTTTGTTTTGGCTGTTGTTGCTTGGTTTATCAAATTTAACTATAAATACAATTACAACAATGTGTGGTTAATATAGACATTTCTTACATAATTATTTTAATTAGATTACATATACCTACCTGCTTACACACGCATTGAATAACCTATGTATTTCTAAAAACAAATTGTTACCTCAAAAGTTTAAGTGGGTCTTAACAAAATCCTTTTCTTATGAAGAATTAAGGTATATACTTACATTAGGGATTTGACCCACAATTTTTAAGGCCAGAATTACTTATTTTATTAATAAATACCCGCAAAAATTGATTTCGTTGTAGATATCTCATCCGAGTCAACAGTGCTACCAACTTATTAAGATTGTACGTGTTTAACATTATTTGACACGAGGGCTTCACCATGAAGGTTAAGATTTGCATACAAATAAAAAAGGCTGACTCGACAAAAGCGCCTTTGTCACCGATCTTTACAGAAATCAAACTCGATCTTTTATCTCTCGTTTATATTCAATATCTCTCGTAAATAATCGCATTGACATTCAATATTTATAAAGGAAAGGTTGCGTGGGTTATATACGACTTTCGTTACACCAAAGCGTAACGTTGCTTCGACTATTTTTCTACACTGGGTTTACGTCAAATTTATAACAGTTATAATTGTTTTAATGGGTTGGGTTTAATGAAAAATTAAAAAGATTTAATATTTGGTCATATCACTTTTATTTATTTCTTTTAATAACAGGATTGGAAAAAGTAAAACTCGCAACGGTTTGTTTATGTTACAGAAAAGTATATTAAAAGAACAAGGATTAGGATCAAAACCACAAGCCCCACTCAGTAGTTTCGGTGACCAAATGGTAAGTTTGTAACCTTAATCTTAAATAAAATATAACCTAAGTAACACGAAGATATTCTTGGTTAAAGTTGATCCGAATTCGCGACGGTGTGATAGTTAAGTCCGTAGTAATCATTGAACATGTTACTCCTATTCTATTAATAAAACTTGGCTATCTGATTCCTGTATTTGACTTTGCATCCAACGGTTTTGTTGGCTTACAAGTGTTTACCAAACAATTGTATGTCAGTATGTGGTAGTTTTGTTCCATCATATTTTTATTTGTTGTGACGTAATATCTAATCTATAATCCTACGCGTCTTAAGAAATATGCACGTTTGAAAAGAAATTGTTATAGGTAGGAGGTTACAAGTTTTATGTTATTATAAATTATGTGTAGCGTCTATTAAAATAAGTTTCGACTGTATTCGACTATGTAATTTCTAGAAACTTCCATTAATTAATCTGATGGTTCCTTCTTCTTATGCCTCTAGTTTCTTTGAATGTTGGTTTAGCTTTTGGAATCTCTCCTAGTGCCGCAATTACTGCGGTTCTCGGAAAGTTAATGCTTTTTAAACATCAATAGCCAACCGACCCCGAGCTCATCCGATGTAGCATGCTTAACTAGCAAAATCTAACGGAAATTAATTAATTTTCATTAATCTAATTTTATTATTTTACAAAACCCAAATAAGATTAAAATATATATAGGCTTCAGTAACATTCACGTCTAAACTTTTAATGTAAACTTCATAATACAAAATTCTCACAACAATAGCTATATTATATAAATAAATCCTTTAATTCTTCGAAATGGTATGATGGATGCGTATTGTCAATATCATTTAGTATTCATTGCAAAGGGTAGGTTAACCCTTAAACTACAAATCATAAGCAGTGAGACAAAAACTAAGAATGAGTCACTAAAGTCAATTATAATTTCGTTATTCAAATACAATTAAAGAACAAACGTCAATAAATCTCGGTCGATATTATATTCGAGTCGATGAATGCACAACTTTCTTCAATTGTGTGGGCGTGGTAGGTGTACCAGTGAATAGTACTCCAATATTATGAATAGTCATTCGCACAGAGGTTAGTGACCAATAGAAATATAATTTGACACAATTTTGTAAACCGTTCTACGAAGATGACCATGCAGTTACAGTCATGTTCTATAAAATATATTGACCATTACTGATAGTCCAAGATTAATATAGTCCATTTTAGTTTTAAATAATCTAGTGTTACATTTACTTACCTCCTTCAGGACGTCAGATAGTATATTTAACGTATGCAATGAAAATAAATTCATTATGTTCCTAGAAACATGGATATCAAAATGCGACCCGTAGTATCTGTGCAAACGTTATCGCTCACGACATTCCGCTATCAACTATTAAATTATACAATTTTTGTTTCGTACACAATAAATTGACTAGGTCGTAAATTGATTTATACAAAAATAAACTTAAAGTCGTGCGAATAAAGCTCCTTTTTAATAAGGGCATTTTTTAATTACGCGGTTATGTTTCGTTTAATAAGATTCCGTAGGCCTTTCGCAGGGCGACGGGTACCCGCATAAATGTTGAAACAATTTTATTCTATAATACCTTCCCTATTCGTTAATATCGCATTCCTATTAATAGCGGCTGATTAACTGCGACATGTTGGTTAACGGTTTCGTAGTTTCTAGAAAGAAATTTTTCAATATTACAATTTAAAATATTTGTACCGTTTTTACGACCGATGTGGCAAATTTTACTCTTATTTTTCCGCATAGTAACTAAACGGTGGAGATTTTTATCAACAGATTGAATAACTTAATTAAAAACCTAATGATTCAAATGCTACACGAATATTATAAAGAACTCATTGTAATAGTGAGTTCCATTCAATCTTAAAATGTACATACATTTTTAAAGTAAGTCAGTAAAGTGGGGCAATGATTAAGTAAACTCGTGACACATTCAACCTAATATGAAAAATAATAAATGATTAATATTAAAAATATTTGCGGAAGACTGCACATAATAGAATTTACAATTTAAAAAATGCGTACCTACAAATAAACACATTCAAACAAACATCTAATTAGTGAATCAGAACTGTTTAAGGTTGGCACATAGTAAGAATTTATTTTTGAATTCATACATAGATACCCAGATAAACCTATGTTGATCTGTGCGGCGGCATTCTATCATAATTGAAGGCGCGAACGCAGACTGAAGCCATGATAACACAGGTGTTGGCCGTGCATCTGTTCGTGTGTCATTAGAGGTGAAGCCGACGACATTAAATTTACATGTACGTATATATGTAATAGTTCATCCATTTGTGTAATGGATGAGAGGGCGGTGAGGCGTCTAATGTCCTTTATTCATTAGTCTGCTAAGAAATTCTAGTGCCGCAGAGTGGTACTGACTGCTAGTGTCTAAACACACTATGCCGAAGGTACGCGACCGAAGTTCCGCGGCTGACTTTGCGTTATGACTGATTATGGCTATATGATATATTATGGCACATGACACACCATAAGTAGGTATCGAATAACATATGTGTGCTCTACAGAAAAGTTGCCGCTGAACTTACGCCCGACCGAAGTTCAGCTGTACTCTATAACGCAACGTAATTTCGGCATAGTGTGACGTCAGTATTCAAATAGCATTACGGGCATAAACATGTCGAACGTCGGTCGAACTTTTGTGAAAAAAAATAATTTTAAAATAAAATAATTAAATAGTTAAATTAACAAATGCAACATTTGTCATTGCTGCTCCACTCCTATTAGTCATAACGTGATGTTACATAGCCTATAGTATTTCATAAATGGACTATTCATCACAAAAATAATGTTTCAAATCGAACCAATAGTTCCTGAGATTAGCGCGTTCAAACAAAAGAACAAACAAACTCTTCAGCTTTATAATATTAGTATAGATTAGTATAGATAAAATAAAATGAACTTGTTGATGTCCAATAGACGTTTTCCTGGATCCATTTATGTCATTTTTATGATAAAAAAACCATGTACTATTAAAGTCTGTATTCAGAAAGATCCTCTATTCTAATTGATTAGTCACGATTTAATAGCACAGGTGAAATATAACTCCCTCACAATTCGTTATAAGTGATGACCAGTTGTTTGCATTGATACATAATAGTTAGTCATGCGATTATTATAGTGAGATTACAAATACACAGGTAGGTATGACGAAATTAATTGCACTCGTTTAATAATGAACAATAATTTACAGAGATGTTCTTTTATTTGAAACTATTCTTGCGCAATGTCTGTTACTGCTATTTTTGCTATCCACTGAAACGCCTCATGTTCCAGCCTAGTCCTTTTCTAAAGTAGATTTTAAGGGTCTAATCTATCGTGATAACTAAATTACGGGTCTGCATGTCTCTGCTAAACATAAGAACGGAGCACGGAAAAATAAAAAGGACGTCAGTGCTGTACTGACAGCCAACCCGAATGCCTGTTTCATACTCATCATAAAAAGTTCAATTTAATGGCAGATTGTGACTGAGTTTACTGACTAATGCGATTGTTTAATTATAATAAGCGTATTGCTAGCAATTAAGTCTATCCGTATGTTTGTGAGCACGACACAATGAAACATAACCAGGGCAAACATATAATCGAATCAATGAACGTTACGCACAGATCCATAAACGAGTGGTGTTGGTGGATAGCAAACAATGTGTGGAGTTATGTAAGCCGATACAGCGGTATCACGGCGGCAGCGGTGGGTCTTCGCGAAGTCATATGAACATTATAATCGCGTTTCGATATTGCGATCGGTGCACGTCTGCCCTTAATTAAGCACTGCGTCACCGGAGACATCTGAGTGCACCGCGAAAAGCTCTACAACTTACAGCTGAAAAGTTATATGCCTTGGATTATAACGAACGCAAGAGCTTTGTTCATACGAATAACATCATGTAATAGTTATAGAGCTGAGTTTGTAAGCAGATGACAGCAGGCTGATACTGACACACACGATGGCTGTATCGTGTGCTCTTTATCGGACTGTAGCCATACTGCAACATGTCTAACTTTATTCCACATTTGTTATTTAAAGAGTGCTGGGAGTTTTTTTTCGCCGGCTTTTTTCTCCCGGTCTACTATAGCCCGAGGGGCGCACAAAGCCGA
>DWGJ01004301.1:0-11860 GCA_018246895.1 Aspitha aspitha aspitha | reverse complement strand
GTGTATACCAAATTTCAGCTGAATCGGTTAAAGATAACTGGTCTAAAATTAAGTCGCAAGGTAACAAACATACATACATATCAAGTGAATAAAAAGCTTGTAATAAAAAGGCGAAATTTTTTGTTTACTAATAGCTATTATTTTATTGACCTTCCAAAAACAAGGTCCTTGTAGGAGTGTTTGTGAAGCGGGTCCACAAACACGAGGACAATATACACACACACAACCAGACCGTAACACATAAACACACACATAAGGCAGACCGGTGCGATGCCTTACGAACTGATCCGCTTGCCGACGACCGACGAGTAGGTATACGTGTAGGTATATGTTTTAATAACAGTAAGTAGTTATTTAGACACAACTAATTATACAAAAAACAGTCTATTAGGTATGTACATGGTATGTGTTTTGTGAAGCATTGTGTGCGGAGCTAAGTGTGACCCTATGGCAAAGCTTACATCGTCCCCATATCTCGCCCCCATGCCTAGACGCTACAGCTGGTATAAGGTACGATACAACAGGAAGTCTAATAAAATAATGTTAAAATAAATGAACACGAATATGACCTAAAAAGTATACAAAATATTTTCGGATTATATCGATAAGTACCGACATGTTACTTTTCAACATTCCCTTTGAATTATTTTATTTATTTGCGAAAATGAGGTCGACATAACAGTATTACGGATATCAAAGACGCTCTTATCAGAAGAGTCTCTTCGGTAAAGATACGTAAATTAATACGTATGAAAAGGTAAATTGGTATCCTGGAACCACTGAAATCCAAAACAAATCCCTGTCATAAAAATAATTGGCTTATGACGCACCTTCAGTGTATCTTATTTAATTTATCGAAGTGTACCTACTGTGGAATAGAAAATGTTTTCTTAAATCAGAAATAAAATATGCTTTTACTTCTACCGTTGCGTTGTAATGTTATACAAGTAGGCGCAACAAGTGGCTTGATGGCTTTTTCGTTGCCGCTTCGATCCCAGGCCGAACAAATAATTTTGTACCGAGCTCTAACGACTATTGCCATGCACATATAAGTACTTCCTTATTTAATGTATATATTTACAATACAATACAATAACACTTTATTGAACACCACATATACATAATTATACACAGAACAGATACAGAAGAAGATGGACAATAGGCGGTATATTTCAAGGTGTACCTAGTTTTCTAGACTATGTAGACTATGTAATGCATCTACAATGTCTTCTAAAAACATTTTATTGCAACATTTACAATTAAAAAGCTATAAACAAACCTAACTTAAAAGTTTTTTTATTAGGATTTAAGTTTTAGTGATTTAAGATATTTTAGGATATTCGTATGTACCTACCTAAAATGTCATTCAGAATTTTATTACTTATATTTTCTCATCTTTTCTCTACAACATAAATTGTTAATGGCAAACATTTATTAAAAACCTATAATACATATGAATAATAAGTAGACACAGTATAGACACAATATTTTTCTCGATGAGTAGTAAGTAAGATGTTTCGGTAAATATCACCGGGTCATATTTGAACTGTTGCTATGTACAGCACAGATAAGAGTCGTGAAGGCGTTCGCCCACGCAGCATCGATCCGAGCGGTTGCCCCTTACTACTCCCTACTAGTTGCTCCCCTAGCGACCGCCACACCGCCGCGCCGGCCGTTCCACATCGCACCTCGCGCCTAACGATCGGTGCCTTTCCTTTGGTGTTCACATGCCAACACAATAATCACAATCACATATTGGGCTAACCCGAACGGAATCTTCCCATCTCAAGTTTGGCACGGCTGCTACTGTAATGACCGGCCAGGTAATACATGTATGATATATATAATTTTTAGGGTTCCGTACCCAAAGGGTAAAACGGGACCCTATTACAAAGACTCCGCTGTCTGCCCGTCTGTCTGTCTCCAGGCTGTATCTCATAAACCGTGATAGCTAGAAAGCTGAAATTTTCACAAATGATGTATATCCGTTGCCGCTATAACAACAAATACTAAAAATTAAATATATGTATATATATATATATTAAGGTGGGTCTCCATACAATAAACGTGTTTTTTGCTCAATATTAAAAACGGTAACAGGCAGACGCTTCAAATTTTCACAGAATATTTACTAGTATATTAGCTTTTAAAATAAATAATTAAATAACAATAAACGAGATTATAGATGATAGTACGGAACCCTTGGTGCGCGAGTCCGACTCGCACTTGGCCGGTTTTTTGTAAACTAAAATGTTTTCAATTTATTTTTTTTTAAATCGTATATCGTCGTTTTTTCAATTCTAACAGCAGCCATGCCGAGTAAGGGCGTGTTGACTGTTGTCAGTTGATACTCACGTGTCTCGGGCGGGCGTGGAGGGTAGCTTCTCTGTGAGCATCTCCACGGGGTTGGTCGCGCTGGAGGCGGACGAGCTGCCGAAACCGCCGCCTGACCAAGTTAACTTCATTTCAGTCAATTCAATCGCTACACTCGCGTTGCGAATAGGTACTGTTTATTTATTTATTTACACTTTATTTGTAACACCGAAAGGTTATACAAAGGGCGGACTTAATACCTAGTGGCATTCCCTACCAGTCAACCCATTTTATTGTTATCTATCTGTGGTATTATCAGTAAAAACAGCCCAGACTCATCTGGACCAGACTGAACTGCTCTGGTTAGCACTAAATCCTGGGTGAAGCTGTATGTATCAGGGTGTATCAGGCCACCACCACAGCACATTTACTATTCGAGACCCCCTCGCAGCGAGGAAGACTACCCTTCTCCGGATACAATTGGCATGGCAATATAGTAATAACTGCAGCTTTGTCCGCGTGGAAGTCAATATTTTCCCGTTTTTCCAACATTTGTCATTGCTGCTCCACTCCTATTAGTCATAGCGTGATGTTATATAGCCTTCCTCATTAAATGGACTGTTCAATACAAAAATATTTTTTCAAATCGAACCAGTAATTCCTGAGATTAGCGCTTTCAACTGAACAAACTCTTCAGCTTTATAATATTAGTATTAGAGACTAGTTAGAGACCCCGATTGCAAAACCGAAGGTCGTAGGTTTGATTCCCACCTACGACAAACATTTGTGTGATGAGCAAATTTCTTTGTTTTGTGTCTGGTTGTAATAAAAATATCCATATAAGAACTATATTGTATGTATATATGTATGTGTATCAGCTGTCCGGTCACCATAACATAGGCATTAAATTGCCTAATTTTATCTTTTGTCCTTTTTATGTTACTTTTAGAGTTTACTTTACTATTACTTTTATATTTCTTTGTGGTAATTACATACATAATTTTCTTGGGGCAGACAAAAGCCCGCAAATAAACAGATTTTTCTTTCTTTCTTTATAATTTGTGATCAGACAGCCGTGTGTGGAATTTTCCCCAGTTATTTATATATTTAGTATAGATGGAAAAGGCTTCTTGGAGCCCTATGTCCCTGATGAGGGAGTAAAGGATATCATCATCATCATCATCATGATAGATAGAGTAATGTAATGGTGACCGAAGGAGATCTGCGAGCGCGGCGGCTGCCCCCTCTTGGCCGCCTCGAGCCGCTCGCGCTGCAGCTCCTTGGCGCGCTCGCGCATGCGGTTGGCCGCTTCCCGCTCCTGCGTCTGCGGACCGAGTATGGGCGTGATGACAGTCATTAAGAATCAAGGCTTTGTGCCTCCTTCCATGTAGGTTACATAAACATTATTATTAATCATTCGCATTCGTAATCGCACCATATTTATAAATCCATTACTAACACCTTACATATAAATAGTCTTAAGCTGGCAGGCACTAACACCAGTACGCAACACACATTGTAATAGAGAATATACGTATATATGTCGTTGGCAACTCGTTTTATTCAACCGTCCGCCTACAAATCTCAACAACCAACCATCAGTCAACCCAGGAGTCAAAACTTTTTCGCATACCAGCGATGTATCGCTTAGAAAAATATGTACAGAAGAATAAATACATACACCTCTTAGAAAAATCATTTAAAATATAGTTAAGTTATCTATTCTCTTAAAGAGAAAACCGGCATCAAAGTCTTCCACTCTCCCCAAGGCTAAGAGTGGATTGGTAAAGATCACCCATTCCTTAGTCTTTGGATCCAGCGATCTCCCGACCTTCATTTGACGACCAGGCACTCTTCAAACCGTATAATCTTAGCCAATGTTAGTCTCTGTACACAATTACTCTGTGCTATAAATAAGAGATAGCCCGAAGCGTCTCCGCCAAACGATTCAAATCGTATACAGTACTGCTTGTCGAACAAACTTGAAAAACGTGTGTTATTAAAAGGTATTTAGAATGCGACAACTGTTTCATATGTAGTGCAAATCGATGAAAGTCGCCCTTATTAACATAAATTTAAAGGTCATTCCGAAAGCATTATGAATTAGGCAAAATATCACATAATTGACGAAAGTATATGCGGCTGTGCTTGGGAATATAGATTTTATTGTGTCGTAATAAGGTTGTAATTGCAGACATTTGCCGCCGAGATATTGGTATGCTTAAGTAGTTATTTGGAAGGCCGATTTGGATAAATGAATTAACCACTGGTTTTGATCCAATATCGCATTGTTCCGTATATATTTTGATGTTAATCTTTGTTCTCTTCGGTTTTTATTGGTACTTGTATAATGTAGAGATGTTTGATCATAATTCCAAATTACTTTTTAATTATACCTACATACTATAGTTACATTTTTATTATACCCAAAAACAGGATAAAAACATGTGCGATACATGAATGTTTTTCTTTGATGGGAATCGATCACACTAAGGCCACTCCAACTCAACTAAAACTCCAAACCACTAAACTATAGAGAACATTACACTGTCTACAAATCGAATCATAAAACAATATACATTAACGAACACTAATCGCGCATAAGCCAAATGAATTCCCACACAATTTAATATCAAGTGGAAGTGCATTGAAAATAATTGCACCGATCAAGTATTCATTGGTGCGGAATGGTAGTTACTTGCAATCCCGCACCGGGGACGGTGGAGACGGATCGAACGATTGTACTCGGATAATTCTGTCGCCGTGTTGCCCTGAGAGATTGCTCGGTTCGGGCCCGTTTACATCGGCCAGACACTGGGGTTAAGTTGAAACAAATCTTTCAACTTTCTTTCAACCTTCTGATATAACCAATAAATTGAAATTTGTTAGTAGGAGCTATTGTTTTGTTACTTGTTTGAAATTGTTAATTTAACCTACTATTGTCATTGCTAGAATAACTCTCTGGTTACGCTAGCGGAGTTATGAATTTATTAGACAAAAAAATATATAAGCAGTGGTGGCTTAGCTTGAAATTCAGTGTAGCAGAAAAGGAGAGAAGGGCAAAGGAGGAGAGAGAGGGGATAAAAAACTCAGTGTGTCTCAATTTTTAAATTTTTATATACATCAACTCAAGGCCATAGACATCATTGATGTCGGCTTATGTTTTATGTAAAGGGTGTAGTGAGCAGGTAACATTATGTAGTATTAATGCCTATTAGCTAACCTATAAACGTGGTAAACTCTGTCTTTCGTAATAAAAAAATATGCCAGTCAAGCTTTTCCTAATAAAAAATATGCCAGTCAATTGTTCGCTAATAAAAAATATGCCAGTCAATTGTTCGCTAATAAAAAATATGCCAGTCAATTGTCCGCTAATAAAAAATATGCCAGTCAAGTGTTCAGTAATTAAAAATATGCCAGATAAGTGTTGTCACATAAAAATATGCACGTTAAGTGTTCTCAAATAAAAAATATGCCAGTCAAGTAGATTCTAAATAGTCGTACAAATGTCTATTTGCTTGCAATGCAAACGCGTATGATTGGTAGGGTCGCCACCTGTAGTCGTCGAGTGCAAGTCAACAGATCTCCTGGATGCCCCCGGGATTGCAACGGGATTGTTGAACGTTATTTCTCCTCCATTGTTAGTGCATGCATTATTATCCTTGGATATTATTTGCGTACTTTCAGTCGATTGATCTCGAAAATGTTTATTGTGCTCGCAAATTAATATTTGACCGTTGTTATGATTGTCTGATTTATTACTCCACTGCTGGGCATAGTTGTCGTTTAATAATGAGATAGCTTAGAGCCACACTAGCCAAATGCGGTTTGGCAGGATTTATAAGACTTACAAAATTCTTAAGTTAAGTTCATTACGATAACTCCCATTGCAGTTATAGTGAGTGATGATATAGTCAGAAGTCCATATCCATAAAAGTCTATGTGTCTATATAGTCAGAAGAGTGTCAGGATTCGAATCCCAGAGCCTGGGGATGGTAGAGTGAAGTACAAACCAAAGCCGGAGAGAAAGGAAATTAGCTCTTGTTTTTTAGGAAATATATAAGTTCTAAAAACTAAGCTTGTCCTGTATATAATAGATGTCTTACTACCTTGCACTATGAGTGTAAGTTCGATTAGAGTTTGTTGTTAATTAAACAGGCGTGTAAGTACAAGAATTTTAGTTGCATTGGCTTTGGTACCACATATATAAACGCTACATACATACAAGTCGTCACCCCAGGTCCCTAACGGGGTAGGCAGAAAGCAGCGAGTGCCAAATATCTCTGTTCTTATAAACCTGCCGTGCTTCATCTAAAACGCTATTCAGCATTAATTAAATACGTATATAGATCGACGTAGATACAAATAGATAAAACACGTATGTAGAAAGAGATGTGATACAAAATCTACATACATTTGCTGGTAAATCCGATAATGTTCGCGTACAAAGTTGCGCTGCCGCGAAAAACCCATTTTGCCGCTCGATGTAGCAGCCGTATCAAGATGGCAGCAATTAAAGGTCGGCTGTAGATGTGGGAGATGGATGCTGGGCTAATTCAGATGCGGTATTCGTTTAGTATCGTCCCATTCATAGTCTAGAACGAGTTAATGTAGCAATTTCTGTTTTGGATGATTCCAAAAAGTCTCTTGGTTCTACTCGCGGTAGTTGGTTGTTAACTGTGTTTTATATATCTTTTCTATACTTATTGTACTATTATTAACAATAAAAATATACGTATATGCTGTATCTATAGTAGTATTTATACCATAGTTGGATATGAAAGAGACAGATGGAAATAGAATTTTAAATACATTAACGGTAGGTAAGAATATTAAATGTTCTAAGTAAGGCCATGCAAGAACTTGCTTAAACTTAACATAGAATTTACTAAGATTAATTTTATAAGTGTCAACCTTTAATTTAGTGATGATAAATATTTATGTCTAACTAACATACATAATTATCACTTATTACACCTAATGAGGATACTCAGAAGTGCGTGCCAGAATATGAATCCAGATCCCCGGAGTGGGGTGCTCAATTTCGAATCATTACTAAACATATTCCATATAGGAAAGACTAAGAACCTCAAATCCACATAACAAATATTGTTTAACCATTTATTTATCAAAAGTATAATAATATTCACTTGTAGGTAACCAATTAACTTATATAACGTACACCGTCACGAGTTTAAAATTGAAAAATATATGCCGCATCCACACGAAACAGATCCGCGCCGCGAACAGAATTGCGCGTTTTTACGGCATTCGGCAAACCGTATGACTAGACGAAGCGGATCATTAATCGCGAACTTTTAGATGTGAAGCGATAAAAATTACGCCGCTTCAGCCACCGGAGCGCAACGTCACATATCTGCTGTGGATGGGGTTTGGAGATCTGAAACGGTTATTTGCAACGATTCCGCAATGAACAGTCTATTTGCGTCAAAATACTATAGATTTGCGTTTGGAGTGTGTCAGGGACATTCATTGGGACCGCTACTTTAGTAACTGGTGCTTGATAATGGTTGGATATAAGTATATATAAAGAATGATATTATTGCATTTCATTTGTGTTTTATAATTTATAATCTTTTTTTTTATTCAATCTTTTAGGATTGCGTTAAGTTAAGATTCAGTTAGTAATTTAAACCCAGGGTTCTAAACGTGAAAAGTATAAGTGAAGTTTTTTTTCAGAAATTTAAAAAACAATTTGATGGAATTTCTAAAACCGTTCGACGTTTCAGTTACTATTTTCGTTGCAAACCAACATGAGCCAGTAATATCGACTTTAAAGATGCAATCTGTGACGGATTCCAATAATGATCTGGAACTGTCACACGCTAATTGCTAGATGAAGGAGATTGATGCAGTACATTAACTATAGAAGTCGTTACGTCTTCGGTATGAGCTTTTAAGAAATGTTGTCTTTTTTTATATTTCTTGTTCCTATTCACATCTGTACCTATGTTATTCACACATATAAGTAAGTTTCCGTGCAAGACAAAATAAGGCTGTGATAAAAAATATGAATAAATATTCATTAAGAGTATCATCCAGAATGATAAAATTTATTCTCAGTTAGAAAGATTACAGGTAGAAGCAAATGAAAGGTATTGCAAATTAATAGTAATGAAAAAATGCCTGTGTTTATGAAACCATATTTAAAACAATGCCGTTAATAGCGTAACTGTAATGTAGGTACGTTTATCAATCTTGTTGCAGTCATACACTTTATATGTAAATAAAATACGATTTTATTTGATTTGAACAAAATATATATACATTTAAATACAAGAACCACATCGTAATTGGAAACAAACGCTACGCATTCACATAACAACACGTTTGCTCGTTAACTTGTTAAACAAGATCCAGCATTCGAAAACTAGACGTCGTCCAGTTGAAGCTTCCGAGAAAATTATATACCGACATACAATCATACATACGACTCGAGCCATCAATCGAATCGATCAAGCGTGAAAACATTCCATCCCTGTTCAACCAGTGAGACGAGTACAGCACGAGCGGGACAGCTGTAACGGAGAGAAGGGCACAGACCACGCCTACTCGATCGAACTGATAATGAAAAGAAACCCGTTCTGCGCGAGCGCATACGATTTTTATCTCGTCATGACTCGAGTTTGCGATCGCCGCGCGTGCTCGGGCTTTGTATTAAAATTATCTTTATAGCTCCAAACGTGGGAGCAGATGATATTCGTTTAAAATTCTCAAATTACAGAATGAGTCATGCACGATCTGGGGACGTGATGAGTGTCATTGGCACATTAATAACGTGCCACTCCGATGGGGCGATTGGTGCTATTAAAGGAACGATGCTTACATTATTAACACGAGCCGTTGCGTGTAGCAACGCATTATTTAGCGCGGCTAAGGGTCTTGTAATAAGAGATAGAACTTACAAATTAAAAATATAATGAATTCTGGACAAGATGTGCTTATGTATTAGCCACTCAATTAACAAGACACAAGACTACGCCTTAAACAACACAGTTAGCCTATATAGCTATAGGCTTGAATTTCATTGGGTCTTCGTGTAAAGTTTAGCGAAATGTAACCTATGAAGTAGCATAGCTTTTCTCGAAAATTTCCAAATTGTATGGTATGTATCTGAAAAAATAAATGCCGCCCGAAAATACCAGTATTCCATTTACCTGTAGCAGTAACTACCTAACTGGACTACTCCTATGTACCTGTTGGGTCAGGCTATGACAAAAATAATCTAAGTAAATGTCGACAAATAGTACTTGGAAATCACTTGATTACAAAGGTAACGAAAAACGTTAATGAATACCTACTTACTTCGCGGATTTGACAGATTTATCAAAGAGCAATAAAAGAG
Organism: Aspitha aspitha aspitha; assembly: GCA_018246895.1. Classification (NCBI taxonomy): domain Eukaryota; kingdom Metazoa; phylum Arthropoda; class Insecta; order Lepidoptera; family Hesperiidae; genus Aspitha; species Aspitha aspitha. The sequence goes on along the minus strand of DWGJ01004301.1, from coordinate 2,181 downwards.
ATCGAAAACAGTTATTAACAGTTACAGTTATCTCAGGAGGAAACTCGTCGCAATGAAATCTAAATCTTCGTCATTATCAGCCAACATTATTCCAGGACTGAACGTAGGAATGTCTCAAGGCTCAGTTCTTGGTCCTTTGATAAATGGCGCGACAGCCTATGCGAGGCGGTGGGATGTATTTTGTTGTAAGCAGCCGAACACAGCATACTAAAATATTCGATATTGTAAATTATATTTGCTATAAACTTCTTTCTTTATACCAAGAAGCCTGTTGCCGTCTATAATACGATAATGCAGTTAGTAATTTGTTTTCATTATTTTTCTAATATTTCCTTTCCTAGAAATTTGTATTATTGCAATTTTGGTAACTTGGTAACTTACTATCTTCTTTATGTATGTATGACTGCTATAGCTAAGTCAAATGGAGGTCTGGAGCATACTCTACTAGTTACCTACATCAATATAAGATAATCTAGGTAGTCCTAACTATTTGTTACTAACTGTAATTAACATCGTTCCAAAAAGGTTTAAAGCTACTCGTAAATTATAGGTATTTTATACCTACATTTTTAAAGGAATTCATTATTCAACAGTAAGTCTTATCTTAGCAAATAAAACTAATACAAAGTATATGAAGGTAAAGCGTTTACAACATTAAAATTACTTGTATTAATGATAAAAGTAATACCAAATGTTAATATTCTTTCCCTCTTAGATAATTCATACTATAGTTATAGTTCGTATCTTATTTACAACAGTAATAATTTAACATGCTGTCCGTTTATCTTCTGTACATCACCCTTTAATACTAATATTTCATAACCATTATAAAACCGAGGAAACAGCTTAAGGTATTAAAGGGAATATAAAGATAAAACTGGATCATTAATAAAAGTACACTATGTCTACTCCTCCATAGATGTCGCCACTTAACTCACATGAAATAAAACTCCCGCGCATCTCTTGCTAGCGCCATCTTGTGACGTGATTTAGTACTACAGAAACCAATATATATAGAACTCCGAAATCGTTTGAAGTTACTTCACAAAGCGTTTATTTTGTTGTATTTAAGACAGGAGAAGGAGATCTAATAGACTGGTCGTTAATAATTCGATTTTAATAGTAGCCAGGCTTCTGAGATATCGAGATCGGAGGGATATGAGTCTACAATTATTTTTATAACGAATGATTGCGTGTGTGAATTGATGGTCGATAATTCGGTCCGGCAAGATGGCGAGTTGCTTTGATTATGACGAGTTGACGACCCTTCGGCATTTATCCGGCGTAAAGCAATCAATCCTTTTTTTGTCGTACCATTACTTGCGTGTATTTTGAGAGCAATATTTTATAATACAGTACAAATCATTAAATAGAGAAAGAGTATCAGTGGTTTGCATTTTAAACATCAGATAGTATAATTGTTATGGTGAAAAAAAAATTTACTAGAGAAAATGGTGAAATAAAACTACTGAAATATAGAACCTCAGAAGGCTCCACTATGTTCCTCTCTGTTCGTCAGGTCATTGACCTTAACTAACGACAAACCTTAGGGCACACATACATACATACATATCGTCACGCCAGATCCCTAACGGGGTAGGCTGAAAGCAGCGAGTGCCAAATATGTGCCTTACAAACCTGCCGTGCTTCATCTACATTCATCATTCTCTTCATGCATACATGCCGATTTCGGAGGCTTTTGACTATTGAATGTCATAATGTTAAATGTTCTTTTTCATCTGTACTAATAATAATAACAGTATAAGGTTCACTTAACTTATACATCGCCAATTGACTGCTCGATTGCCGATTGAGGTGAAGTCCCATTCATTGTTTTCAATGAAAACTTTTGATTTAGAAATTTTCATATCTGTGTCCCAGGTCCGAGAAATCTTTTTCGTTGCATTGGGATCGTTACAGGGTAGATACCTACATTTCAATCAAACAGACAAAAAAATTTATTACACTTTAAAGTGTAATACGAAAACCAATGAGCGAATCGTATCCTCTACATACATACGCACTATTCAGATCACTGTACATTTCAAACGTACAGAAGGCATTCAAAGTGAAGTAGCATTTTTCTCCAAGGCGCTTTCCTATAAATCTGGCAGCGTCAACCCACGGTACGGAGTTGTTGGTGCTGGTGCTGGCTGTATGGCGCGCGACGTCACACAAACA
>DWGJ01004300.1:0-11860 GCA_018246895.1 Aspitha aspitha aspitha | reverse complement strand
GGGGAATGCATCTCGAGTCTAGACAAAACGCTAAACATTTGGCTAAAAGCTGTCTCAATCTCAAACCCCCCCCCCTACCCTACAACCCCTTCTTACCCTCGCTAAGGGGTTGTACCCTTGCTGCTCGGTGAGCATTTCACGCGGCTTAGCTATAGTGGAAATTTCGACGTCATAGGCGCGGGCGGGGATTGGATATTTTTTTCATTTTTTTACAAAGCTCGTTTTAATGATTTCGTGGAACGCAATTTTTTTCGTTTTATTTTATGTAACATAATGATCCACTTGCGAGTTCAAAAAGTAAAATAAAAAGTATACTAACACGCTTCGCAACGATAAAAGTGTTATGTGCAATAGAAGAATTCCCTAGCACATGTTAAAAGCGTTTGAATGTTCGCACGTATGAACCGAGGTATTTCCTTACTCGAGGGTAAAATTGATTAAATATTAATGCCCTAGTATAAAAGATTTTTTGTGTGACATTTTGTGTATGTAGTGTATCTGTTGTTGTATGTTTAGGTGACGTCATTAGAAGCGAATGAAACAAACGATTGATCTCTTTCTTTTAATATTGAGAAGTGTAAGCTTAATTTTTATATTGTATCCCACTGTCGGGCACGAATATCGCTGAGACCTGGACACCTGGAACACTTCACGCTGCTCCAATGCACATTGTTAAATTTTAAGACAACAACTTTACTAAATCGTTACGTAATGCACCGAATTACATTTTTTGTAGGAAGCTCGAGAAGCATTAGGTAGGTACGCTCCGCGCAGCCACAGTGCAAATATTGCGACAGTATGCACAGTAAGTGGCCGTGCTTTATGAAGGGCTCGCGTGCACCCTCGCCAACCCCCGTCCGATTGTTCCGACAGTCGCCGGCGATTGTATAAATATTGCACAACATGTTAAAATGTGATGAACGCGAGTGTACCTCTATGTACATATGATAACTACAATTTCAATCCTCTCCCCCAAGATCGTTCCGGGAACTATGTACTTTTTCCACTTTTTCAAGGGCTCGATTCAGTACAGTCGGTGACGGTGCGAAGTCTATTGTTTTTTTTTTGTTTTCACTACAAGACAGTATGATTGAAACGTTTGCAGGTTTTGTGACTTGTGAGAATTTCTTTGAGAATTTTTAACTTGAAACAAAAAAATCTCTTTTCAAAATTTTATATAGGTAAAAAACGTGCTCTATGTGTCAAAAGGGTTCCTTTGTTACTGTCTCTATCAATGCTGACGTCGGTATTTTAATTATACAATTCTATCTACTTATATGCGTAACAGAATTATCAGTTTTATTGTCTGTCGGTGGTGGTCGCACGTGTGGCGGCGGCCGCAGCTGCTGTCGCCTATCTGCCGACGACCTGATTGATATATGTATACCTACCTTAATTGGCGTCGCATTACGGTGCGTATGACGTCTTATACGCTTACGGTTTAATGATAATGCTAATAATCAATTCAGCTTAATACATAATGGAATATCATAAACATTGTACTCGTTGAATATTCAGTCGCAGTCGGATTTTTCTCTTCCCGGAAACTTAGTAATATGAAATACTAACATCGTTAAATATGTGTGTGTGTGTGTGTGTGTGTGTGTGTGTATGTGTGTATAGTTTATAATAACAGTGAAAAGAAAATGAAATATTTAAGTGATATTAAACCGTAAGAATGCACATAATGATTGCGCATCTAGTACTAGGCAGGCAGATACATAATGATTGCGCACCCAGTACTAGGCAGGTAGATGGGTGGTGGGTAAAGACTATATCGGTTACAGTCCACAGTAGCCGTAGCTGCGGCGTAGGTGAACTGGTCGAATCACCGCAAAATTCGCCGCACGCATTCACTGCCGTGCGTGGCGCATCGAGTTCGTCGCCGGGGTCTTTTTGTTCGTCACATTCGTCGCTCGGCGTTAGTCTGTTCGTGTATTAATAGCGTTTTTACCATCGCGGTATGCCTGAATGGCTCGTTTAAACGCAATTAGCCCCTCATTACACGTTTGTTTCGCCCACGTTCGCCGGATCCGCGCTGCGTTTTTCGCGTAATTCACTCGTAGTCACCGTTCTGAATGGAGTTTTGTTGTGAATTTATTATATTTTTATGTGTATGTACCTACGTATAATGCGCACGGGCTGCGAGAATGGAGGGAATATCGCCTTTGAGATTCGAAAACACGCCGCGATGCATGCATTCCAGCGTTTGTTTCTGTTACGATCCTACATATATGTTGTAGGTAAGTTTGAAACTGGATTTACATTAACAAACTTACTTGTAAATTATGTTTCTTGATTTCTAATCGTATTGGTCATTTAAAGTTGTGTGCGTGTGTGTGTGTGTGTGTACATTTTTCTGAGTATTGCTTAAAGGACGCATTGATTAAGATCGAATGACTCCGGGTATAACCGTAACTCATTTCTTGTTTGACAAGACGGACAGATGTTTCACTTCACTTTGTATAGAGAATGAATTTATTGACGTAGGACGATTTGTTTTGCATACGTTCGACTGGTTTTTACCGGCCGTCGTATTGTGTTGACAGTTGATGTACCTACGTTCACCCCAGCGCGGAGGGTGTGCGTGTGTGCGGCGCTCGGGGAAACATTAATCAAATGCCGGCATCCAAGTTATGACTCATACGAAAAGCTTCGCTGATAGTCCAACATCGATTACGGGGATGTTTTCATTATGTTTGTTACTCGTTTCCTCAGTTCACTGGAGAATACGCGGTGATGTGAACATTTTTAAAAGACGCAACAAAAACTCGAACAATATCCAAGATGATTTGTATGTGGCATTTTGTGATCCGGCTTTCTCCGTTCCAATAGTTTCACGGCTCTCGTGCTATTAAGAGTGCGGTTCACAAATGAAGCGGTCACGTGTAGCGTCCGCGCGCTCGCAACAATGGCGGCCGACGTCGGCGATAAATCCGGGAGTGCGCCGGCGCCGGCCATTGTGCGCCGCCTCCCGCGCCTTTGTTGCGTCTGCGCCGACGCGGACTCGTGCTAAATTGCACATTCACCGGGATGAATTAGTTAGTGTACCTCCTTAGCGTTGCGGGGCGAACGCGAACCGCGCGACGCCCCCGCGCGCAAATATGTCGTAACGGCGCCGAGCGGCGTGTTCCACCGACAATTAGCCACGTTTAAATGCGACCATTTCTCCGGAACTATAAAATTACGGCAGCGAGAGGCATGCCGCCCTTCGTTCCCGCTCTCCTGCAAAAACTGCCACCGTAGCGCGGGGGACGAGCGAGCTAAAAATAAGCGTCCCGCGCGACCCATGTTAATAAAGACCGACAACCGGATTGCAGCTGACGGCCGGTCTGTGTCTGATGGATTATGGATGCGGGCTCGCTCGACAGGCCGCGGCCCGAGCAAGACGCTGTCGCGGCGAGCCTTGTCGTACGCGAAACCTGGTCTTTGTTACACAGTGCGTGCGTCTGGACTGGACGGGGGGCGTCTGCCGAGCCGCTCGACGAACGGTAAAAGTGTTGCACTGGTTTCCTATGATAAACGCTGATGGAGCGGTTCGGTTCCGCTCTCTCCGGAGCCGGAGTCCTTTGTAGCGGTTGTGCAACGCGCGCGCACGTTGCCGATCACGACCCATTCCTTTCGCAAAGGTGAAAAACGCTCTGAGAATGTCGCGGCTTGTCATTTCGCAGTCACGATCCGCGGCGCGACCGCGAAATGTCATCTCGGGTGTAACGCAACGTAACGTAACGTAACGTAACGCACGCGGATAACATTTCCCGATTGCGGGCGTGCGATCGTGTCACCATACATGTGTCGATTGTCATTGCGTTCCGGTGCAGACTCGTGCCGAGTCTGTGTCGTGTTATCTCTGCAGAATGTATTCGGTTGGTCGTGTGAGACCTCTTTGTCATTTCACGCGACGCTATTTGGGTGCAATGCGCGAAATAAGTTACGCCGAATAGATATGTAGATGGTTTTTTTCCTCCCGCACCCCAACTTTATTCTTCTTATAACAATTCGAATTTGAAATTTTAATTTACAGTTAATGGAAAATAGTTCATAAGATTTTCAAAAATAATGCGTTGGGACAAAGCGCAGTACAGCTGTCTGGAAGAACAAGAAACGGGAATCGAACCCGCCACCGGCGGCTCAGCGACACTGATCACCTAACGATCAGACAAACATTCAATTGGGAGCGATAAATAAATAAACACTTCGATCCATAGAGAATGTATCGGTTCGAGTTGGCAAATTCAATCTTACAAATAAGCGTAAAATACATAAGAGCGTTTAGTGGAATTCTGAATACCCACCGCGACGATTTCTCCTAATGCCGCCAGTTCCGAACGAGGCCAGTCGTGAGTTGCGCCGGAGCCGGCCCTGCGACAAGCGTATTTGTTATATCCACATTTCTTTGTTATATCCACACGTGAGGGTTGCGTCACATTCTTGTATTACATTACATATAAACTTACGATATTTATACGAACATATAAAAAGTATTGACGTTCAATTAGCTCATTCGGAATGAGCTTATACTGTGCCGAGAAAATAACAAGTCCGCCATCTTGCAATTAGAACGACGTCGCATAGCTCTAAGCATGCATTGTCATGCAAAGTAAGCGCGTATATCTAGCAAATTTCAGCTCAATAGGTTAATGATAACTGGTCTAAAATTGAGTTGCAAGATTCCCCCCCGGAAAAACGTGTATGTACATAAATTGCAAGTTAACAAAAAGCTTGTAATAACAGCTAGGGGTCAACGCGAAAGAAGCCGTTGGGTTGACGTCGCCTTGACCGGCGCAATGACGTTTTGTTTGGCCCCTTAGGGTGCGTTTCCACCAGGAATGTGCGAGGATGCGTAGCGAGGAATGCGTTCTTTAACAACCCATAGGAGAGAAACCTCGCTCCACTAAGGGAGCGTACTAAGCGAGGCTAGGTAAATGAAGGGATCCTATTTGTTCTTAACAAATACATTCCTCGCTACGCATCCCCGCACATCCCTGGTGGTAACGCGCCCTTACTTGCCAACGCGAGTACTCGTAGGGTACGGAGCTACGGAACGAGGAGCGCGCGAACACGAAATTTACGCACTCATTGTTACGCCGGCCGAGTATTGTTTTGGTAAATTACATTATTGTATGTAATTCTGTATGTGCGTATGTACGGTGACGATGTGTGTATGAGGTTTGTGTATGGGAATTTATTTGCTCTACTATTTGGTTTCTTACTGGCGTTTGTATTATATAGTCTCCCATCGCTCATCCATTTCATACCATTATTATATTTTGTCGTTTTATTATATTTTTAATTTGTAATTAAAAACAATTGTTCAAGCAGACTGTTTATCAAAAAAAAATTAAACGTTTTCGCCAATGATCATTCCGGTCCTCAATTACAGCGATACGAAGTACAATTTAAACTTATCATGCCATTTATTTCCTTATTAATAAAGTGGTATATTATTATGTACTCGTAACTATATATATTTGGATACGGTTAAATTTAAACGATCGCCTTGGCAATGATGGACGACGATTTCAATGTAAGGGCCCGGGCACACGAGCGACTTTTGTCCGCCGAACAGAAGAATCTATGTCTGACGGTCCGCATTCACCTCGTTATGAAACTACGTAGCGTTGTAACAAAGTTGAAGATTGTCCAGGACTAGTTGTACGCGGTTCCTTTTGTGTGTTAAGAAAGAAAGAAACAATAATTAATTCGCAAAAACAAATGTTGCAACACCTAGTTTACAAATTGCAGATTGTTACATAATAATACATGGCTGTGCTGTAACACAGTTAAGTAATGAAGTCACCGGCAATGTCACTTTCGACGGACAGAAAAATGTAGATACACCTAGGTCTGTCGCTCGTCTGCACACTGCCCTTAACTGCGTCAACTTTTTCCCGTAGCGACCGACTCCAATTCATTATCGAATCGCGCACTTTAGTGACATTTATTTCAGCGGTAATTGAAGGGGCTCATTCGTTCGGCGCACTCCTGACATTCACGTTATGGAAGTGGACGTGCAATAAATTAAAGCCGCACCCGTTGTTCCGTCGGTCGTCTAGGCCGGCGCGCGGCGCTCGAGATGTCGACGGATCTTTATATTAAAATCGACGAACCGTCTTGAAGCATTATTGATACGTCACAACGCTGATGCTTGTAAAGTTTTTAAAAACCGCTCGTCGAATTGCATTCTTAACAGAATTGGATAAAAATTTCAATTATCGCTGGAGTAGTAGGTAAGCGATAATCGCAATGTTCGGTCACGACCTTAAACGTATATTGGGGTAAAGTATTGTAGCCTCATGGAAATAACTGTATTAATTTTGGTAGCTGTTTCTGATTTATAGAGAACAAGCCTTTAATCGTTTTTTGTCACATCGCAAAGTATAGATATCAGAAATAATATTTTGTTTTTAATTTTTTGATGCAAAAAATCTTTTTACTGTTTTTACTATCACCAATATGGCCAGCAATGCTATTGGTGTTGGGAAAATTTTTAATTTTTACACATAGCAAAAACATTGACGAACACCGTGGTTACGATTTTGGCTTGGCTCTCCGCGATGGCGCCGTGACCCCTGCCTGCATCCCTCGCCGCGTGACACACCGATCCGACCATAACGCATTGTTAATTACAACACCGTACGAGCGCGAATCCGTAAAAACGAAAACTTGCCACAATCCGGAGTCGTGTACACATCGATCGACACAAAAACCGTGACGAATGTATTAATGATGATTAAAAGGAACGAACATCGTATGGTAATAATCACATTGATGATGTAACCGTGTAGTTCGTGGAGCTCAAAGTCAGCTGTTCATCGGTCGAGGCTAGACCCAGCGGTCTCTTTTTCGATCGTTAAGTGCTCACTTAGAGCCGATTGGGCTCTCTCTGGCAAGTTCCAGAAACGTCTATGTCTCAGGATACTAGAAACCTACGACTTTTCAAACGTAAATTGGATAGGCGTCTACTAAGCGTGCCTGCTACATTATAGATCTTTGATTAATCCAGATTGTTTCATACTATTTCACATAAAACTTGCATTACCTAAAATCAAGCGGCCTGCATGCCAATTGAAATGGTTCATGGGGTTTCCGACAGTCGAGTGATACTGAATAAAATCAATTGCCGCTCGACTGAACGCTGTTCCGTTGCATCACGAAATTGGCCTGCATCGAGCGTTATTTTGTCCCAGTTCGGTCCAGCTGCTGTCCGGGACGCTTTGACGGAAATACCATTAGTTCCAATTGGTTCACGCCCGGAATTTTGTCGAGACTAGGTCGAAAATTCATCGATAAAATTTGTTTTATCAACACAGTTTTGCAGTTAGTGGCAAAATTGTTTTAGGCTTTACGAAATTGACCGTTCGAAAAGCTGCGATACCAACGCAAATGCTTGACGATTTATCGTCTAATAAGAAAAGTTCTCAAAGTACACTGGACATTTAAAATCGGGTTAATATTACCCGCATACGATATATCAGCTAAGTCACTTTTATTCCCGTAACCGCTCCATGTAGATACCACAACTTACAGTTCTCGCTTATCTTATCCCACTGTCGGCATCTGATGGTTGCCGCTGACTCGAATTCCGTAACATGAAAAAGGTTAACATCGGTTCGCTTAAATTGCGTCTTCCTTACATGCCGTTTCTTAGAATAGAAAGACGCGGCGACCTTGGTTGCGCATGCGCATGCGCACTCGTCGCACCGTAATTACCCCCCGGCCGCCGCCTCCCCCCGCGCGCCCTTTAATAGTCGCTAATGACATCTCGAACGTTTCCTACTGCCTACTCGCATGTCGAACGTGACTCCCCGATGAGCGATGATCGTTGCACTCGCCTGCCATTCAACGGTTCGAGATTTCGGCGCGGCTCATTCGTGTATTTGTGTACACGGTGACAGGAATACGATTCGGCCTAAACCTTCATTCTTTTTACTCTTCGACGGACGGTTTGTAGAATAGCCCGAGGTCTTTAATTTTTTGCATTGCCATCACGGTTTCCCTGCATTTGGAATACACTGCATCGATTTTGATATACAAGCGCTATGTGGGTGTTGCGGTCGTCCGTTGCTTCGGCGGGAAAAGTAGAAAAACACCTTAAGGGCCTTTGGCTACGAACTAAGGATAGAAATGGCTTTTACGCAGGATAAACGGAATTTTCATATGATCAAAAGTAAAACGTTCATTAACTGATTTTATATTTTTACAACTGGCAAGTTTAACAATCCGCTGTACATCTACAACATTACTTCCGACACGTACTCGTACATTGGCATACATAATTTGGTCGCTCATATTATGTTTTATCTCTCAATTCGCCATTCGTCTTACGTACTCGCGGTACGATTCGCTGCACCGATGCATACGCGCGCGCGCAAGCGACGAAGGGCGTCCCAGTTGCCTATATCGTCGCGCGCGGCGCTACCGTCGCGGAATGCCAATTAGCTGCGCGGCGGGAGCAGAGGACGGGAGCCGCGCGGCCGATTCGCACGCTCCACATTGCCAAAGCGGACCATATTAGGGTGCGTTTCCACCAGGGACGAGCGAGGAAGCGTAGCGAAGAATGTGTTTTTAAGAACCAACAGAAGAGAAACCTCGCTCCGCTACGCGAGCGTACTAAGCGAGGCTAGGTAAATAAATGAAGGGATCCTATTGGTTCTTAACAAACACATTCCTCGTTACGCATCCTCGCACGTCCCTGGTGGAAACGCTCCCTGATTCCGGATAGCGGCGATGTCGGTAGGCAATAGGGATGTTAAGCAGCTCCGTAACCGTAACCGAAACCGATATAAAAGTTTCGGATAATTTCGGAATTCTTTTGACTTTTGTCTTTTAATATCCATATATAATTTAATATCCATAACAGAAACTAACGGATAATCCAAAAGTATTTCATATCCGTATCCGAATCCGTTATTATAATTATTCATATATCCGTATCCAATCCGTATCAGATATTTCATATCCATAACATCCCTACACTACTCCACATTACAAAAGCGATCCATTATTGCGGATAGCGGCAATGTTGGTACTGTATCTACGACACGTAACACTGTGGCCGTTCGAAACGGCCGTTTAATGATAATGACACAATCCAAGTAAACAATACCGCCGAAGCAATAATTTGAACAGATCTCTAATGATTGAATTACGGCTATCAATCCTAGATGTATTCCTTTTCGAAACTACGAACCTCGTATGGGGGGTAGGTTACAAAGTGTGATTTTATAAGTGTAATACGTAGCGTACATGTAGCGAGGTACGTAATATGTAGCAGCCGGTTGCCTAGCAACCACCCACCGCGGTCGCAGCGTTCGGCTCGGCTGCCGTACGCGTCGCCCGCGATAACATCGGCCGCCAATAAATTTAATTAAATCACCTGTCGCGTTTCGTTTTTTCTCTCTCTCTCTCTCGTTTTTGCTTCTTTTCGTGTTTTTTTTTGTTCCTCTCGCTCCTCTTATCCGCCGCGAAATACGCGAACCACGGGAAATAATAATGAGAAAGTTCGCGGATAAGATAGCGCGATGTTATGTTAACGCCGTGTGCCACTAACGAGGCAATATTAAATTAAAATCGCCGCCGTTCACCAATCGGAGTCTGGTCGATGCAAGCTTTTTTTTTCGCAAACAAATACCCGTCGTGCTGTACGCGGTGGTCGCGTATATGAAACTAATCGATCCTTACGCTACGACTGGTTTTAGAACATCCTATAAGCATAGGGACGCATAGATACGAGTACATGCATACAAGATGAAATTGGAACCTCCGTATCCGTGTTGCGTTTCTAGTACCTACGGATGATATGGCAGATGGTATGCGGTGTGAGTGAGTAGAGAGGATAGATAGGGCTTCGCTCGTCGTTTAAGTCGGCGGTCGTCGGTTCGATGCTCATTCACGTACAAACTTTTATTGGAAAGAAACTGCTATTTCAGTTTATCGATGTGATGTTCGGCCGGGAATGAGGTCGCAACCCGCTAGCTAATCGTGTGCCAATTAAATCGTCAACACTTCAATAGGATTATTTATTTTAAACTAGACAGATCGACGGCAATGAATTGGAATTGTACAGTTATAATATTTAATTCTCCTTTGCATATATATACTCCATATACAGCAGGAAGAGATTATTTAATACGAAACGGATGTAATTTGGCTAATAACAATAATGATAATAATAATTTCGTAGCGATAAATTCGAGTCGAGACATCAGCGGCGCGGCGGCATTAAGGGTGCGTTTCCACCAGGAATGTGCGAGGATACGTGGCGAGGAATGTGTTTGTTAAGAACCAATAGGATCCCTTCACATACCTAGCCTCGCTTAGTGCGCTCGCGTAGCGGAGCGAGGTTTCTCTCCTATTGGTTCTCAACGAACACGTTCCTCGCATCGCATCCTCGCACATCCCCGGTGGTAACGCACCCTAACCGCGGTCGCTGCTCGCTGCTGCCTCCACGGAAACTGTCGATTCTATGAAATTTATTTTTTGTTCGTATTAACGTTTTAAAGAAGACATTAAGCTGGGGGCATTCGACCTAGAACCGCGTAGGTACAGCACAATTCCACAGTCGTAACCAAACAATGTCGTTAACTGCTCATTACGCTCAGCGGTAGGTACCTACCTGCGGGCGTGTTTTGATTCGATTCTATGGCATCCACTTCGTGACTTTGCGCGCCTTATTTCCTGTTTGTGTTAATGATTTCTGCCTTTCGTACGTTTTAACTCTGGCCTTTTCGTTTAGTGATCAGAGACCGTGACCGCTAAACCTGAGGCCGTGGGTTCGGTCCTCGCGCAGATCGAACATTTGTACGATGAGCGCACACGGAACGGGACGGACGGATGAAATAAAAACCAAAAATAGTACCTATTGACATTTTCATATTTTTGCATAATATCGCATCGATTTATAACGGAATGTGTTATAGTAAGTGTAGTTGTTATTTTGAAATACGCTTTGAAATATTCTCGCTTTGGGTGCGAGTGATGCCCGAAAAACATGTGCGAAGCGCCATCTATAAATAGAATCCGATGCAGCTCGGGGCGTACGTCCAACCGCGTACCGCGTCCTACCCCAACGTGTGCCAACTTGAGCAACCAGCCCCGGTCGACTCGCGCAGTTGCACTCGATCAGCTGTGATGTAGCAAAGTGTACTGTGTCACACGTGTAAATGGCTCGAGATGTCTCGTTTAAGTCCTAAATGTTTCAAGCAATTTGCTGTGACATTGGATTTTGTATTGAATTTCGCGATTGTTTCCAAATTAAACAATCGGTCGCTTATGAAACTCATAATGTACTTTTAATGAATAAGGAATGGAAACCAATTGAAGTCGAATTAAAAAAATATAGTCGTATCTATATTAGTATAATATGTAATAATATGTTATGTTCACGGTCGCGGCACACTAGTGAATTTGCGAGCACCAAGGCGAACTGCGAACGAATCGCAAAAATAATATTGTATAGCACAATAGGTACATGCACACATAGATAAGCTTAAAATAAATTTCAAATCATTACTCATACAATCACGATACCTTATCGCTGCAATGGATCGGCCGTCAAACGGTCCCGTTCGAATTTCTATGCGACCTGCGACCTTTGCCTCGGCGCCGCGGCGGTCCCGAGTCACGGAGGACCTTGGGCCCCGGGCCGCTCCCCGGGCGACGCGGGTAGGGCCCGATCCGAGCGTGACCGGACCGGATCGGACCGGACCGGGCCGGCCTTCGACGCTATTATTGACTAGATTTATCCGAGGCTTCGCCCGCGTGGAAATCAGTGTGTCACCAAGTTTTTCCCGCCTAAATACCGACCCCGGGAGAATTCTAGGATACAAAGTCCTACTAATTCTCGTTATTCCCGTGT